>JASPKP010001698.1:0-15000 GCA_030674155.1 Stramonita haemastoma | reverse complement strand
CCAGGGACAACCCCCTTGTTGCCGTGGGTTCTTTTACGTGCGCCAAATAAGGATGTGCAACACACGGGACCTCGGTTTATCGTCTCATCCGAAAGACCAGCGCCCAGACCACCACTCATAGTCTAATGTATGGGGGGAAAGTTTTAGGACCAAACGGGATTCGAACCACCGCACACTGTGACCCGGACTTTTCGCTTTCTAGGCAAGGCGTGTTACCACCTAAACCACCGATCCACTATATAATCCTCTTACAGTGAAGTTACCAGCCATATCCCATTTCTGATACACCCCACAGCACACAAATCCAATATCACTCAGTCTAGAGTGCTAAATTTAGCGCACCCTTTCCTTTTACCTACTCCAAGTGTGGTCAGTTCCTGCTATGAATAGCACCAGCTGGCCTTAACTGGGCTGGGATGGGATGGAATAATTAGCAGCTGAGAGGAGCTGAAAGTGGGGGAAATTGACAGCTGTGACCCTAATTCTTCATCCCCACTCTGACCACTGCTTTACTTGCAGAAATCTCGAGAGGACTGGCAGCGCGTGCTGTACATCGTGGCCGCGGTGTGCATGGCAGGCGGGGTGGTTTTCCTGCTGCTGGCACGCGGGCACGTGCAGCACTGGGCCCAGGGCAAGCCGCTGGAGCTGGAGGTCAAGGCCTCTGCCCTGGACCCCGTGACCGGCCTGGACCCCTCATCACCCCCACGTCTGAAGGACAGCGCTGTGTCAGACTGTCTGCTGACCCCTGACCAGAAACACAGCGGGGAGGATTGTATACGGTTATCGTCGGTGAAAACATGAGGTCTGTGGGTAGCGTACAGCTGTCCCTGAGATTTGTGGGTAGTGTACAGCTGTCTCTGAGGTCTGTGGGTAGTGTACAGCTGTCCCTGAGATTTGTGGGTAGTGTACAGCTGTCCTGAGATTTGTGGGTAGTGTACAGCTGTCTCTGAGGTCTGTGGGTAGTGTACAGCTGTCCCTGAGGTCTGTGGGTAGTGTACAGCTGTCTCTGAGGTCTGTGGGTAGCGTACAGCTGTCCCTGAGATTTGTGGGTAGTGTACAGCTGTCCCTGAGGTCTGTGGGTAGTGTACAGCTGTCTCTGAGGTCTGTGGGTAGCGTACAGCTGTCCCTGAGATTTGTGGGTAGTGTACAGCTGTCCCTGAGATCTGTGGGTAGTGTACAGCTGTCTCTGAGGTCTGTGGGTAGTGTACAGCTGTCTCTGAGGTCTGTGGGTAGTGTACAGCTGTCATCAGTCAGAACCTGAGATCAGTGGATAGTGTACAGCTGTCCCTGAGATCAGTGGATAGTGTACAACTGTCCTTAGTAAGAACCTGAGATCTGTGGATAGTATACCGTATCCTTAGTAAGAACCTGAGATCAGTGGATAGTGTACAGCTGTCCCTGAGATCAGTGGATAGTGTACAGCTGTCCTTAGTAAGAACCTGAGATCTGTGGATAGTATACCGTATCCTTAGTAAGAACCTGAGATCAGTGGATAGTGTACAGCTGTCCCTGAGATCAGTGGATAGCTGTCATCAGTAAGAACCTGAGATCAGTGGATAGTGTACAGCTGTCATCAGTAAGAACCTGAGATCAGTGGATAGTGTACAGCTGTCATCAGTAAGAACCTGAGATCAGTGGATAGTGTACAGCTGTCATCAGTAAGAACCTGAGATCAGTGGATAGTGTACAGCTGTCATCAGTAAGAACCTGAGATTTGTGGATAGTGTGCAACTGTCATTAGTAAGAATCTGAGATCTGTGGATAGTGTGCAACTGTCATTAGTAAGAATCTGAGATTAGTGGATAGTGTGCAACTGTCATTAGTAAGAATCTGAGATCATCCGCTGAAAATGTGGACTGCTGTGTTTATTAATTACAGAAAAAAAACAACGGATGGATTTCTTGTTTGTCGTTGCTGGGCTAGCTAGAGCTCCGGTGTTCACCAGTGGGGAGATTTTGTACATGCGGCTGTTTGCCTACCATTTTTTTATTGATTGATTTATTTATTCTTTTATATCGAGGATAATGGAATAGAGTAAACATTGATTAGAGTAGTCAGTGCATTCCCACATCGGGGTCAAGAGATGAATAAGAGGGGGCCAAGCCAAAGATGGAAGTCACCTGACAGTGTTGAGTCTTATGCCTAAAGGAGACTGCAGCTTTAGAACCAAAGTGACAGAGAATAAAGACTGACTTCAACACCAACGAAGATGGAAAAGAAGAGGGCAGCTTTAGAATCAGCAAAGAAAAACGGATCTTGATGTGTTCAGCTTGTTTTTAAAATGTAACTGGGTGTGGATTGTATTTTTTTTATCACGGTATTCCCAAGCCTCAACCTGTATCTACCCTTTTTTTTCAAGAGCGGTTTTTTTTTCCTGAGTAAAGATTTCTACTAGAGAGTCACATTCATACTTCTTTCTCTCGTGTGGCAAAGTGTGAAAATAGATGGTCTGGCCTTTCACAAAGTTTTACCATTACTATTACTTTAGTGTTAGTTTCAAACACCATCAGGTAATGATAGACTAAAAATTGAGGGAAAAGCGAGAAACGTTTCATTTCTCTTCAGCCCAAGAGAGTGGGGCCGCCGCTGTAGTCTAGTGGTTAGGGCGTTGGACTCGTAATCTAAAGGTTGCGGGTTCGATCCCAGCTTTCGGCTATGGCGTTGTGCCCTTGGAAAAGGCACTTTACGGCTATTTTCTCACCCCACCCAGGTGTAAAAGGGGTACCAACCTTGTGTTGGGGGTTAACCCTGCGATAGACTGGCGTCCTATCCAGGGGGAGTCTATGACTCTCAGTCGCTTAACGCCACAGAAACCGGGATAAGCACCGGCCTGATGAGCCTTAGGCTCGGGACAGACTTTAACTTTAACAAGAGAGTGGAACGTCCTAAAATGTAGCAGACATGAACAACTGATTATTGTTTCTTTTTTCGATTTTTGATTTGTTTGTAAAAGGAACCACCACTTCATTTTTTTCTGTATCTTTACAGATCATTGCTGTTGTTTGTAAAAATCAGACCATCTATAGTACAGAACATGTTCGTTAAAATGTGTCTGTAATCCACTGTAGTTGCGATCTGCTCGTGGACCACCGGTCTATAGATAACACAGCCGTCAAAAAAAAACAGGTCACTGTATCTGTCTAAGCCCCTTTTTTTCCATAATTCGCTGGTCCATAAATGGTGGTATGGACTCTAGTCTTTCGGATGAAATGATTGATCCAGTTTACGCACGCAATATTCATTCATCATATGTGAAAGAACGCATGGCAACAAGTGAGTTGTCCCTGGGAAAATTATGTTTAAAAAAGTATTCCTATAAGCTTTTTTTTTAAATTGTGGCCCTGCTCTCCATGCGACAAAATCTGTCAGGGCCAGAAACTTTCACATTGAGAAATCTTAAGTGACTGAAAGTGGTAAACAATTCAATACAATCCCGTCTTATCCAATACGATACCATACCATACCATACCATACCATACCATACCATACCATACCATACCATACCACACCATACCATACCATGCCATACCATACCATACCATACCATACCATACCATACCATACCATACCATACCATCCATGCCATACCATACCATACCATACCATACCATACCATACCATACTATCCTACACCACACAATACCATACCATACTACACCTATACCATACCATACCATACCATAAAATTCTATACCATACCATACCACACCATACCATACCATAACATGCCATACCATACCATACCATACCATACCACACCATACCACACCATACCATACCATACCACACCATACCATACTATACCATACCACACCATACCATACTATACCATACCACACCATACCATACTATACCACACCATACCATACTATACCACACCATACCATACTATACCACACCATACCATACCATACCATACCATACCATACCATACCATACCACACTGTACCATACCATACCATACCATACCATACCATACCATACCATACCATACCATACCATACTATACCACACCATACCATACTATACCACACCATACCATACTATACCACACCATACCATACTATACCACACCATACCATACTATACCACACCATACCATACTATATCATACCATACCATACTATACCACACCATACCATACTATACCACACCATACCATACTATACCACACCCCACCATACTATACCACACCATACCATACTATACCACACCATACCATACTATACCACGCCATACCATACCATACCATACCATACCATACCATACCATACCATACCACACTGTACCATACCATACCACACCATATCATACCATACCACACAACACAACACAACACCACGCCAAACCACACCACGACTCACCACACACACACCACACCACACCACACCACGCCACACTACACCATACTATACCACACCACACCACATCGCACCACACTACACCACACCTCACCATACTTTACAATACAGTACATTCTGTCAGCTGTGTGTCAGATGTGTACTGATTTGTATACATAAGAAGCAGTGCTTCACAATACAACACAATTCATATCACATCATGTATATATCACATCATGTATATTTTGTATACATAAATAGCAGTGCTTCACAATACAGCACATTTCAATACCAAACCATACTATGCAATACGGTGGACGCTATAGCAGAGTGGTTTAGACCATCCGACTTCGATCCTATAGGTCCATGAAGTCGTGGGTTCAAATCTCGGTGGCGTCTAATGAATCAATGGTGGGGATTTTTTCGATCTCCAGGGTCAACTTTCAGTGCAGACCTGCCAGTGCCTCGGTTCCCTTCGTGTATGTATACACGTGCAGCAGATAAAATATGCACGAAATCCTTTACTTCATGACAGTGTTCAATGGGTTCCAAAAACACGAACATACCCAGCATGCTTCACCGAAGTCGGATAGTGGCTACCTTCATGGTGGGCCAAAACGGCCGCATTCACAGTGATCCTAAGAACTGTAGCCGAGGAACGAAATAAAATAGACAATACAATACAATACAATACAATACAATACAATTCATACGATACGATACGATACGATACAGTACAATACAATACGATACAATACAGTACAACACAATACAATACAATGTAATGCAATGCGATACAATACAATACGATACGATACAGTACAATACGATACAATACAATACAGTACAATACAATATGATACAATACGATACAATACAATACAATACGATACAATACAATACGATACGATACACTGCACATCTTTCTGCCAACAGCTCATCAGATTTATCCTGGTGTGTATGTATACTGATATAGCATCGTTTGCCCAGTTGTGCACAGAGGCTGACAGTTCTCTGTTTCCCCGCTGCCAGGCCTTGGTTTGAATCAAATAACTATATGCTGATTGATTTAAACTCTCGTTATAGAGAGGTTTTATACAGGATTATATGGTTTCCTTATGTAATGCATGCGTGTGTGTGTGTGTGTGTGTGTGTGTGTGTGTGTGTGTGTGTGTGTGTGTGTGTGTGTGTGTGTGTGTGTGTAACTGTCATGGATTAAACTCTTGTTATAGAGAGGACTTTATATAGGATTATCTGGTTTCCTTATGTAATGCATGCTTGTGTGTATTTTTATTTATATATATATATATATATATATATATATATATATATATATATATATATATATATAGTGGCCTGTTTGATTTTTTTCAAAAGATTGTTTAAAAATAATTGTTTTAGAAAAAGTGTGTAGGCCTATATGTATGTATATATGTATATACGTGTGTAGGTATGTATGTATATTTATAATATATATTTTTTATGTGTATGTATGTATGTATGGATGGATGGATGGATGGATGGATGGATGGGTGGATGGATTTCTACACAGTACAAGGTATATATGTTGAACATTTTACTCCATATCAGTAACTTGGTATCTTCTTTTTCTTCTCTCGTTTCTGGCTAGAACTCAGAGGTTCACCAATGGTGAAATTTTTGTGTGTGCGAAACCCCCCTCCCCCCCTCCCCCCCCCCCCCCCCCCCCACACACACACACACACCATTTAGGTAGCCGCATTCCGACTTCGGAGATAGTGTCTAAACACAACACCTATGTGCATTTTTTTTGGTGCAGTTTTGTTTTCCGTTCCTTCTGGCACGAAATGGCCTATTCTTCCGAAAGGTGGAACGAGTTTTTAACGTGTAGGCAAGATATTCAGTGTGCATTCGCACAGGGGGGCTCGGTTTATAGTCTCATCCGAACCACTTTGACATTCAGATCGATTTTCTCGTCAAACTGGGAAAAAAGGATTTAGTCTACTTGTCAGCTTTTAACGGTTATTTTTTTTTCCTGTTTTTTTTTGTTTTGCTTTGCTTTTTTATCGAGGGAGTACGAGTTCCTTTTGCAAATGTTGTTTCTTTCATATCGTAAATTCAATCCAAAATGTAGGTATTGATAAAACACCAAACTGTTGACAAGTTCTAAACATAAAAAGAGAAAAAGATTTCGTTACCAATTGGTTTCTGTTTGCTAAAAGCGGAGCAGAAGGATACAGAAACTGATATATAATATTTATATCGTCATTATATCTTTTTCACTGATTTTCGTAAAGTACATCTATGTAAAATGTGCTTCCTGGTGAAAATTAAAAGTTACTCCTTTTCACATCGGCTCTGCTGTTTCTTTTTTATAGTTTGTTCTGGTATCTTCTTTCTGCCACCCTCTCGCTCTAGTAGTGTCTCAGAAATGCCTACAAACTAACAGAGATTACCCCTGTAGAGTCCACTTCTGAGCTTCACAGCTGTACCTTTGTAATAATTTTGTGTTTGTATACGGGATAGCTAAGTGGTCAGAGCGCTCGCTTTCCCCCAGCCAAGTTAAGCAGCGTCGGGTGAGGTTGCCAATTGGATGGGTGACCGTTTGCGCGCCTTGGCTACAGTACGGTTCCCCCAGTTCACCCAGCTGTAAATGGGTATCTGCCCTCTTTAGGGTCAGGGAAGGTAAAGCAGCGAGGGAGAGGAGATGGGCGCCGCCCTCAACATGCTGCCCCCTAGAGAAGCAGAGGTCTCTGACCCTTCGTTCCCATACGACCATACTGGTTATGGGACACCTTTACCTTTACCTATACCACTTTAAGTCGTGGCAGATTTCTCGGCGTGAAATCCCGGCTGCTCTTCCTGGGTAGAGCGCGTCGCAAAAAGAGCAGAGCTATCCATTTTATTTGTTTTTCTGTCTGCACGTGTATTTGTTTCCCAATCAGAGTGGATTTTTTCTACAGAATTTTGCCAGAGACATCCCTCTTGTTGCTGTGGGTTCTTTTACGTGCGCTAAATGCGTGTTGCACACAGGACCTCGGTTTATTGTCTCATCCGAAATGCTAGAACCCAGACCACCACTCTCGGACTAATGGATGGGGGGACAGTTTGGGGCACACACAGGAATCGAACCTGGACCCGGGTTGAACCCAGGTTTTTCACTTTCTAGGCAGGTGCGTTACCTCTAGACCACCGATCCACCTTTTTAGTGAAAATAACATTTTCTTCCACTGTGTTGTCTTTTTAAATCCACAACACTGCTAGAATATAAATAAATGGATTTATTGTGTGAGGCGAATGTGTCACGACATATAACTGTTTATATCTTTCAATTGATTTGAAGACGAGTTGATTATTTAACGTTCATTTATTGACTGATTTATTCATTCATTTAACTGAAATTTTCTTTATTTTCTTATTGATTCAGGACTATAAAATATTTGACTGGGTTTTGTCCTATTTATCTACAATTATGATGATGTCCGGAGTTTAATTTCTGACAGATAGCTTTACAACAGACGAAGACCCCTGGAACACACTGTAGGCTACCAGGTTGCATAACAGAATCATGCTGTAAACCTTTCATTTCTTCCACTACTAACTACATGAATTCTGTTCCTGATTACATTACATAAAACAACAGCAGCTCCCTCAGCCAGAAAAAAATATATTTGTCAGCTAAAGATGCTGTGGTGACCATCTACTTTTTCTTTCTTTCTTTCTTTCTCTCTCTCTCTCTCTCTCTCTCTCTCTCTCTCTCTCTCTCTCTCTCTCTCTCTCTCTCTCTCTCTCTCTCTCTCTCTCTCTCTCTCTCTCTCTCTCTCTCTCTCTCTCTCTTTTTTTTTTTTACCCATCTACTCTTATTTTGGGGAGAGGAAAAAGCAAGTAGTTCATTATCGGCTACGTCTTGGTATTAGTGACTTAAAAAACAAGGACCTTTAAACTGTAATCTTGAAAACTACCCAATCTGTGATTGTGTCCCTAGAGACAGCTGAACACTTGGTGCTTAACTGTTCACATCAAAATTACAATCATGTTCGAACAAATACAATTTCGACCTTCTCTCCCATGTATATTCTACGCCATACAATAAGACAAGAATAATCATCAACCAGGAAATACATAACAAGATCAATGTCAGTTGATAGTTCGCGTGAAAGCACGCACACACGCACGCAAGCACACACACACACACACACACACACACACACACACACACACACACACACACACACACACACACACACACAAGAGAGAGAGAGAGAGAGAGGAGAGAGAGAGAGAGAGAGAGAGAGAGAGAGAGAGAGAGAGCACACACACACACACACAGAGACACACAGAGACAGAGACAGAGAGACAGAACCACAGCATCTCTCTCTCACACACACGCTCCCCTCGCACTCTCCTCCGCATCATCAGCGACATACTGGGGTCACCCAGCACAGAACAATACAGGCTTTAATCTGAGTGTTGTCCTGCTTCCTCCAATCGCTCCCCCAATGGCTCTGCACATAGCCCTCACTTGATCTCCAACCCAAACACTTCGCCCTCTTCCTAAAAAAAAAAAAAAGACCAGCCCTGCACCCTTGAACCACTATAGACCCCAGGAGCCAACAACCACCTGCTTCCACGTGCCCAGGACAAGCTGCCGTGTGCGCAACCCAGTTATGCCCCCTTTGTGCACGTGCGACTATCACCAGTTTGGGGGAAAAAGGCACTCGGGGAATACAAATTAAATTTACTCAAGGCAATCTTCAGTGTGTTTGATACAGGCGATGATTGGAGTGACGTGCTGGTTGGTGTTTAAACAAGGCTTCCGAGGGACGGGGCAGGTAGCGAAGGAGGGAGGAGGGGTGGGGGTATGTGTGTGTGTGTGTGTGTGGGGGGGGTGACAGTGATGGAGCCGTTTCTTGACCATGTCCCGTCTGCTGCTGTAATTACATACACTCATGTGGTCAGCACCCTGGGGGGTCAAGTCTCATTTCTACTGGTCTTATATACCGGCCATATTTTATTTTATTTTATTTTATTTTTTATTCTATTATATCGAGGATAATGGGATAAGCACTCATGTGCTTTTTTCATCTAGTCCCCGTGTGTATACAGGTGTGTAAATATTGTCATCTGTTCCCACCGGCACACGATGGCCTACTCTTACGAAAAGTGGAACAGGATTTATCGTGTGCGCAAGATGTTTTGCGTGCGTTCGCACACGGGGCCTCGGTTTACAGTCTCATCAGAAAGACTCTTCGGGAGAGTGGAGTCAGCACTGATGTTAACTCCAGGGGAAAAATCCCCTCCAACGGGACTCGAACTCGGGTCGTCATATTGCCAGCGCAATGTTCTGACCACGAGGCTATCCCGTCCCATAGAGTGATGGAACTGGCTGCAGAGTTGACTGCCCCTACCTAACTTTAGGAATGCGGTACTCGATAGTGAATTGTCATTGAACTTGTGTTGCAACGTGTGATTTATATTCATTCAGTGGTGCCTTTCCTATGTGTATATGAAAGGTGTGTCTTTCGTTATATGTACATACAAAAAAGAATGAACAACAACAAAAAATCTTTTACAAAAAAAAACAAAACTTTAGGGATGTAACTTAAGTTGATAAGGTGACCATCAGCTTTTAATCCTGATGGTATTGAAGTTATGGGTGACTGGTTTGAATCTTGACAGTTGCCTCACGGATTAAAAATAAAGGGTTTTCTGTCTTCTTTGGCACCCAGTGTACATCCCTCTCACCTCCCTGCTTTCTTCTCTTTCGCGTCATACCTATGAAGAAGATTAGACTTGGACGTTTGAATATCCCTGAATTTTTTTTTTTATCAAAAGTTTAATGGGCTGCTGAAAAAAAGGACAATGTCAACATAAGGCTCAATCCAATCACTGAATTATAGAGTTAGTCCAATAAGCTTTTCATAGATTTTTCGACAGGTGACATGTGGGTTGTAGGAATTTTATTCTGTATACAGTAACCCCCCCCTCCCCACCCCACCCCCACCCCCTCGCCTCCTCTTTAGGAAGATGAAAACAGGAAAACAAAATGCAATTGAAGCAATGAGTATGGGAGAGGTTTGAAAGGAATTGAATTCAAAGATTTTGATTAGGGGCTCCCCTTTCTCCTCCTCCGCCTCCCCCTCCTCCTCTTCTTCTTCTTCATTGCGCTGTTAAGACTTTTAAATACACTGTGTTTACGTTGTGAGATGGCGTGCTGCTATGCCCGCACCGACATTTTCCATGCGGATAAATCCTGACAATCTTAGCGTTGACTGTATTTTCTTTCTTTATTTTTATTTTATTCTTTTATATCGAAGATGATGGAATAGGCACTCGTGTGCTTTTTTACATCCAGTCCCAGTGTGCATGCATTTTTGTAAATCTTGTCATCGGTTCCCACCAGCACACGATGGCCTATGAGCCCATGGCTTTATGAGACATAATTCTGCTGTTCCTGTTCATAAAGTATAATGAATTATATAAAGGACAACACGGTACAATAGAATGCAATCTACCGCTTCAGTATTTCTATGCACATCAACAGACGCATTACATAACACACAAACGCACACACACCGCACGCACGCGCGCGCACGCACACACACACACACACACACACACAGAGTGTCTTACAGTGCATTATCTTTTTTTATACCATATTATAATTATTATAATTGTTATCATTGTTATTATTATTATTATTATTATCATTATCTTTTCTTTAGTTCCTTTTGAGTTTATTTTATTGTTATGAGTTGTCGTAGCAATGTGTAGTTAATTACATTTTGGATTTTTTTTTCTGTTTTTGTTGTATTTTGCTTGTTTGCTTGTTGTTTCATTTTGTATGTTTTTTGTTTGGTTGTTTTGGTTGTTGCGCGCGCGCGCACGCACACACATACACACACACACACACACACACACACACACACACACACACACACACACAACACACACACACGAAAGAGAGAGAGAGAGAGAGGGGGGGGGGAGAGAGAGAGAGACAGAGACAGAGAGACAGACAGAGACAGAGAAACAGAGACAGAGAGAGACGAAGGTGTGGGTGAGGAAACAACCTCAGAAGGATGCCAATCACTGGAGCTTTCTGCCAGAGGTTGTGGTGATGGTGACAAAGCGAAGCAACGGGTTCTGGCTGAGCCCTTGAGAAAACAAAGGCCGGCAAACTTCTAATTGCTCCCAGAGGGGCAGTTTCCGATTAGGGGAGGCATCGCTAAGCACCAGCTTGGCCACAGGCCCAAACAAGGGGCCAAACACCAGGCCGTCTGCATTCCGCCGTTCCTATGCTCTGCCTCCTCCTAGTAGCACTTACTGTAGGAGGGAGGGCACACAGAGGGAACAATCAGGAGAATTAGAATTGTACGTGCCAGTTGTGGTTTTCTATTAATGATTTTGTTCTTGGCAGTAAAGATTCTTCTTAAAAAAAAAAAAAGCACAAAAAAATCAACACCACCAACAACAAAACCACATCAAAACAAAAAAGCGAAAACACAAAGAAAATAAATTGGGGGGGGGGGCAGTATCTTTCCCTATAAATACTTTTTTCTTGAAAGAAATGGTTCTATTGTATCAACAACAAAAAAAGGAAGTAATTTTGTATTTCACCCAAAATATGCCAAAAACTGTTTTCTTTTTTAGCCCTACATTTTGGGATTAATGTGTCTAAGTATGGTTTAACTGTAAAACAAAAACAAAAATTAAAAAACTCAGTAAAAGTTTTCTGTCCGTCTCTTACAGAACTAGTCTATCAATTACCTTTATGAATCTGCTACCGTCATTTTGAATGCCTCTTTCTTTATTCGCAAGAAGCAAACAAAAAATGCAGAATCATCATCAAACAAAATGCCATCTTCTACTTCTTTTCAGTTCCTTTTTTATGGAAGCTTTGTATCTCCCCAATGTGAATTTGATTCATACAAATTAAAACTAAGTCCGCTAAAATTGGCTGTTCTCATTCTGAAAATAAGTTCACATGAAAAGATTTCTTACACTTACGACATTGTTGATATGGTAAAACACGTTACAAAATAGAAAAACTAAACGGGAAGACAGAACAGCAAAAGAAAGAAAGAAAAAAAGAAATGTATAAATGGATTTCGAAGAAAGAAAGAAAGAAAGGAAGGAAGAAAGAAGATAGAACGAAGTGTGTGAATGAGTCTTACAACCCTTCATCATATTTTTTAGATCACAAAAATAAAGATAACTCCATTTTTGGGAGGTAGGAATTGATTATATGCTGCTGATAATATTTTCCAGACAAGAACTGACAGTCAAACATAATTTTTAAGCACAAAGGACAAAATTATTAAATGATGCATGCATTATTCACAGAAGTATTAAAACAATGAATGTAATAAATCTTGGTTTTAGTTTATCAATACTTACTAGCAAGAGCCTTTAAGAATAAAAAAAAAAATTAAAAACTCTAGCAGAACCGGAGTTGTATGAGAAATGTTTTAAAATAGCAATTATGTACCATCCATAAAAAGCAAATAAATAGTGAAGAAGAAAGAGGAGGAGGAGGAGGAGGAGGAGACGAACAAAAACAACATCAAGAAAGATCAATTGAACTCGCATATATGTTAAAATCATGTAGATTCTAGGCCTTTTTAAAAAATCAAACGATAATGAAAAAAAACAACAACCCGGGATGCACAAAATCATTCATCTTCTCACTAAACGACACACAACCAAGCCTGTACCCTATTGTCAAAATTTCATATGCGTATATATGCGTTGACTCTGCATACAGGACATGACCCTATTTCTATTTTTAGTTCATGACTGACCTCACTTTGCGCATGCGCGTAAATGTATTGCCACGTTCCATCCATATTTCTGGCTTCAATTTGTTCTTTGGTTTTTTATTTTCATCTGTGATAACGGCTCTTTGGACAAGCTACAAAACTAGATCTAGTGCTTGAGCTAAAAAAAAGGCAAGTGTATCCAAAAAAAAAGGTAACAGGTGAAGGTGAATGGACTAGATCTAGATCTTAAAATGGTACAGGCACGTTCTCAATGACATTTTGTCGTCTGCACTTTCAAAACAAAGTAGGCTAATCATATGAAGTGAAAAATCAGATGTGCAAATGTGCCATGGTGATATTGAATTGTCGTCTTTGTGCACACTGGATACAGTTTGTATGAGCAGCTGATGGGGCAATAACGAACAGTAAGTACAAGTGCGTGTGGCGTGATGTGATGTTTTTTCTATTCTGTTGTTTCTCGTCTGCTTCGACACCTTGATAGTAATAAACGTTCTTCTTTTTCTTTTATCACAAGATTGTTTCCAATGCTTTGTGTGTACACATATTACAAGTAATTTTTGTGCTTGCAGCAAGCATTTTCCAGTGAAAATTCTCCTCCGTCGCGTGGTATTGCCCCATTACATTAGATCTTTTATGAAGCTGAACTTCAGTCAAGACATCTGGTCAGGGTTTACATTTGTAACAGACAATTTTTACCACCGCCAACATCCCCACCCACCAAAAAAACCCCAAACAATTACTGGATGATTTTTTAATGAACTGTCAGATAATCATTATTATCTTTTTTTTTCAAACTTAAGCAAATTTTAAAACTGAAATGTCAAAAGTATGTCAGATCTTTTCAGCTCACACTTTGCGTTTGATTTTTAACCGATGAACATCTTCCAAAGAATATTTTAATCTTTTCTATTGTGTGCCAGTCTACACAAAAAAGCATACGTTGTTTGAATAAATTAAAAATGTGCGACTAAAAGAGGCAGGATGACTCGACCGATATAAAACAAAGATGTGATGAGTATTGTTTAAATAGCTACAGCAATTAAACATTGACAACAATGTTCTGAGATAGTTGCATTCTTTTAACCATCTTTTAGTCTTCTCGTACCCGTTATTTGCAAAATAACTGCACTGTATGCATTAAAAATATACATGCAGGCGTTTTTCTTTTACCCAAATTAAAAGGACATTATTGTCAGATCCATGACTGTGAACACAGGAAAATGCTTGGCGGATTCGGGTTAGGGAAAAGGTAGTTATCATGTTTTGTTTCTTTTCCCGTCTGTCCTCTGTTAAATGAGTTTGTTTGGCTCTCTCTGTTGATCTGTCTCTTCAAATGCCCTGTCTCTGTTACTGATACATGTCGTGTGCTGATATGTTGTTCAGATACTTTCAGCTACCCCTGACTGTATTGACTGTCTGTCTGTCTGTCTGTCGTCTGTCTGTCTGTCTGCATGTGTGAAGTATGTTGTAATGTATGATGTAATTATTTATATAAGATTATGTATGTATGTAAATGTATTATGTTGTATGAAGTAGTTGTGTGTAAGCAGATGTATAATGTACCATTACATTATGTAAAGTAGGCTATGGGGTGTCTTCAATTTTACGTCTCTTAAAAAGTGAAATTAAACGTGGTTTGGTGGTGTGTGTGGGTTGTGTGTGTGTGTGTGTTGGTGTTGTGGGTTGTGTGTGTGGTTGGGGTGTGTGGGTGGTGGTGTGTTGTGTTTGGTGTGTGTTTCAAGAAATATGTATGTAAGTTTTTTGCACGTATAATACGTTGCTGCGTGTGCGAATGAGCCGTCATGGTGTGTATCTTCTCTAACCTGGTCTGTCTCTTTGCCCTTGGTGTTTCTGCTGCCTTTATCTTTCACATTCTGTTTCTGTCTTTCCTTTCTCCC
>JASPKP010001697.1:0-26987 GCA_030674155.1 Stramonita haemastoma | reverse complement strand
TCTCCTCCCTCCCTCCCTCCCTCCTCTCTCTCTCTTAATCACTTCAGCATCCCTGATTCCCAACACATGTGCTTATATGGTACAGATGTGTGTGTTTACATGATAAGGTGTGTTGGGGGAGGGGGGAAGGGGTTTGCGAACTGGTAAGTTCACACACACATGACTACTGAAAGCAATGTGGTGAAATTCTTGTCAGACAGATCTGTGGATGAAACAAGAAAATGATAGAGAAGAGAGCTAATCAGTTCAGAGACCAAATGAAAAAATATCGAATGATTGCATCTACTGAAGCTTCCTCACAAATGCTACAATAAGCAAATGCTAAACCTTGTAAAAAATCTACTGACTTTAAGAAAACTGGGAATGTGTAATGACTAAGAGAAAAATGGAATCTACATATATGACAGAGAAAGTTGGGAGATGTGTCAGGAAAACTGGGAGATGTTTAACACCCTAAAGAAAAGCCAGTCACTAATCCTTTTAGGAAATACAGAGCAAAGCTTGGCACAAAGAACTAGTCCTTGCACTGTGAAGTGATAGAAGTCATCAGAGAAAATGAACACAATAGTCTACACTAAGTAAGCATGCAGTCTGATCCCTGTCTGGCCTTCCCAGTTACACAAGGTTTACTGGAGAGCGTTGGGGGCATGTATCTGCATTTAAGTTACTACATGTTATAGTCATATTTAAATTCAGAATGTTGGATAGTGATATATGGTCTACATTTAAAATACTAATCATAAATTTTCAAATCTGATGTATTGTATAATAATAATATTTTATCTATGTTTAAATGCTACATTGCCATATATCTAAAGTGCCACAGTAATGTATCTAGGCTAACAAGATACAATCATTGATCTATAATTTAGGTGCTACAGTCATATATCTAGGTTCAAAACACTACAGTCATTGTATCTATGTTCAAAAACTACAGTAATGTATCTAGGTTCAAAAACCTACAGTCATGTATCTAGGTTAAAACAAAAAAGCTACAGTCCTTTATCTAGGTTAAAAAAGGTAGAGTTATGTATCTAGGTTCAAAGTGATAAGAAATGTCAGAAGGAAATCAAAGGATATCCAAAGGAAACTGTACCTAACAGGCCACAAGCAGATTCCAACCTCCTCAGAAAAACTGTGGCTGATGATGAACTACAAGAATTTTGACTAAAGAAGTTGAGCAGGCATAAACTAAAACAATAGAGTAGTATGGTATCAGATCTTAGCAGTACTAAAGTAGGTGTGTGTGTGTGTGTGCACACGCGTGTGCGTGTGTGTGTCCCATAGACCAACCAGTATCTCATATAAAAGCAACATCAAAACTCTATTTGATAAAAGAAGAATAAAAGAAATAAAGCCACAAGCCAATTATGGCCATTCAGACGGCTTTTTATAGCCTCACTCAGTAATCTCCTGAACCTGAACACTAGTCAACAGCTCTCTGCCCATGTCCATCTGGAGGTCAATTCAACACTCTCTAATCCCCAACATCTGAAGATTGTCAGCACTGCTAAGACACAGCCTTAAATTTCAAAATCTTACTTTAGAAACTATTTTTTTTTTTTTTAAAGAAAAAAAAGAAGAAGACATCATTAATTCTAAACATTCAACAACATACCTGTGAAAATGTTTTTGTGTGTGTCTTATTTTATTTATTTTGTTTTATTCTTTTATATCAAGGATAATGGAATAAGCTCTCTTATACTTTTTTACATTCAGTCCCATGTGTATGCCATTTTTTTTGTAAATTGTGTGTGTGTGTGTTCTTCTGTGTGTCTGTCTTTGCGTCTGTGTGGGGTTTTTCTTTTAAATTTTCATTCATTTATTTACTTTCACTCCCTGATTCTTGCTAGCTAAAAATTCCACAACGGAGCCAAAAGCTGGTGCCAATGTCCTGCAAACTGCTGGAAAGAATTTCTGGTTCATACTTGACAGAGTCATGTTACTGAACAGTGCCCAGCCTGACCACACACTGAAAAGTCATACTTGAAAACATTCTTAGCAAGAAATATTTTGAAGTTTTCATAAACAGTAAAATCTTCAAGGCAACTGAACATTAAATCTATTGAAGATGATTTTACAAAACATGTTTCTAAAAGTTCAAAAGCATTTTAACTCAAGAAGAGAAGAAAAAATGTTTATGTCTACAACAAAACAAATTAACTAGATTCCTAAAAAGAAAACCTGCCAGATTCTACAACTGATCTAGGGCTAGACTTCACAAATGAAAAACAACAACTAAAACCAAGGTACAAGGGGCGGAGTAGTCAGGTGACATCAGACATTGAGCTGTTGTCAAACTAAAGAGGACTATTTGGGATGATGAAGAATTAAACAGAGGAGACGGGTGACTCAGTTGACCACACACCAGGAATTTTGCAACCCAGACTGTACTGACATTGGATAATACCACACTGTCTTCTCAACTGACATTGCACTGACTTTGGATAATAGCACACTGACCACTCAACCCAGACTGTACTGACTCTAGACAACACAACACTGATCTCTCAACCCAGACTACTGAGAACAAAAGGAATCCTGAAATTTATGTAATGTCACCAGCTACACAGACTGTAAAAGGTTATACTGAGGGCAGAAGGAATCCTGACTACCAGTAAATCTATCATGATGACATCAGCTACACACAGACTGTGAAGGGTTATACTGAGGGCAGAAGGAATCCTGACTACCAGTAAATCTATCATGATGGCATCAGCTACACACAGACCATGAAGGGTTATACTGAGGACAGAACCAAATCCTTGACAGCAGGGGAAAGACCAAAGGTGGGTAGTGGGGAAGGTTGAACAACAACAGTACAAAGGAAAAAAAAGAATTTACACATCTGATTTCTAACAGGTATAATGCACTAGGCTCTCTCTCTCCCTCCTCTCACACACATGTATATGTAGTCAAATACACACACACACACACACACACACACACACACACACACACACACACACACACACACACACACACACACACACGCGCGCGCGCGTGCGTGCGCGCACATGCACGCAAACAACCAACACATACACAAATATATATACATACCTACACATACACACACCACCAATCCCAACTCCACTCCCCAAAAAGTCCTTCAAATGAGACTCTAAACCAAGATTCTTTGTGTGTGAACTCATGTAGAACATCTTGTGTACACGTTAAAGCCTAGTTGGCATTTTAGAAGAGTAGGCCAGTCTCCCAGTGGGAAGAAAGACAAACTTCACAAAACTGCATACACACAGAGCACAAATCCAACATCACTCAGTGATGAGTATTATGCTAAATTTAGAGCATCTTTTCTTATATATATAACTCTAGTTGGCCCCTTCTGGGCTGGGAAAGATTAATAGGCAGCTGAGATGAGCTTAAAGTGGGGAAAACTGACAGTTGTGTACACACAGGAACTACTGTGAAAAAAACACATGGGTGCTTATTCCCTTATCCTTAAAATAAAAGCATAAAATTAAATTAAAAAAACTAATAAATTTTACACAAATAGCAACAACACACACTGAGCACCTCCAAAATGTGGTTAATTCACAGGCTTACCTACCACTATCTGAACTGAAGCCACATGTTAACACAGAAGTATCATAAACTGAAAAAGGGACTAACATGTGATACTTGGGCACTCTTTAACTAAAGTTAGCACTGTTTAAAGTTGTTCCCTCTTTCAGTGGAAAAGCTGCATCAATCCTCTAGCCTGAAGTTGATGGCCTAAGAGTAACAGACTGCACTTCTTTGAAAGACCACAAAGTCCTCTAGCAACTTTTTATAGGGAGGTCAGGAACCCTTTTGTTTATTTTCCTTAAAATTTACATTCCTGATGAAATGGACCATTCTTATCTGATAGAAATATCACTAAGATGTTTTGTTTGCCTTAGAAAGCACACCTTTCTCTTGTCTATTACAAAAAAAGTACCAAAAGTTGACACTGACAGCGCAAAGCTGTGCAGCACACAATATGTTGTGATGATGGCTGGTTGTTTGCCTGGGAGAATCATTGGAGGAAAGGAGATGGATTCCATTTCTACAAGCCCTGTGGGGACTGAAGAGGCTGATGGGTGAGAAGCACAATCTGCTGCATGCTGGGCAATTGAAGGAAGGAACTGCTGGTTGGTGGTCCCCTCATCACTCCTCTTGCCTCTAAAACTTCTCTTTTGCTGTGATGAATCTCTGAAGTTCACACTTTATGAACTCTTTGGGTGGAATAGTGAAACTTGCCCCACTGCCATGTCTGGTGCTGGATTTCTGCTTATGACAGCTTCTTCTTCTATTAGTCTCTGAAGCCTTTCTTGGGAATGGAGTAGTGTCACACACATTAGCACACAAAAAAACACGCACTAACACACAAACACATACACACAACGGGGGACGGGATATAGCCTAGTAGTCAGAACATTGAGCTTGCAATTTGACACTAGGTTGAACTCCCAGTGGAGGGGATTTTTCCTCTAGAGTTAACATCAGTGCTGACTCCACTCCCCCCAAATGTCTTTTGGATGAGACTATAAACCATGGCCCACAAGCGAACACATGCAGAACACCTTGTTGCACACGTTAAATCCTGTTTCACTTTTTGTAAGAGTAGGCCATCATATGCCGGTGGGAACAGATGACAAGATTGACAAAACTGCAAACACACAGGGACTGGATGCAAAAAAGCATATGATTACGTATTCCATTATCCTCGATAAAAAAAATAATAATAAATAGATAAAAACACAAAACACTCAAAACACACACACACAAACACACAAAACACATACAAACAAAACACAAATTTACACAAAACACAAACACACACTCACACAAAAAGCACACACATGAGATGAGATTGCCTGGTGGATTAGAGCATTGCATAATGGGCTTGTGATTTGTTGACTTTATTTTGAATTCCATTAAAGGAGATATTTGCTCCTGAAATATCAGTGCTGACTGAACTCCCCCAAAAGTTGTTCAGATGAGACTATAAACGGAGGTCTAATTTGCAAACACACACAAACACACACACACACACACACACACACACACACACACACACACACACACACACACACACACACACACACACACACACACACAAGTCCTTTGGATGAGACTATAAACACAGGCCCATGCGCATGCAGAACATTTTGCACACACCTCAAATCTTGTTCCGCTTTTTGTAAGAGTAGGCCGTCGTGTGCTGGTGGGAACAGATGAAAGTTACAAAACTGCATACACATGGGGACTGGATGGAAAAAAAGCACAAGAGTGCTTATCCCATTATACTCAACATAAAAGAATAAAATAAATAAATAAATAAATAAATAGATACACACACACCAGCAGAGACAGAAGTTTCAACTGACTACAAATCACACATACCTTGCCACATGGGGCTACTGGCCTGGTGGCACTACAGTGACTTACAGTGTATCTGGTGTCAGCACTGTGACTGAGCTGGTCACTCTGCAGTTGTCATCTGTTCTTCTGTCCATCCAGCCTGCACTGAGGGAAAATATGATAAGGAAAAAAAAAAGCAACAAAACAATTCAATGCATTGAAAGTCCATACCACCAACATCAATTAACAGTTTAATAAACCTATCAATCCTAACAGTTTGGTAAAAGGGACAGAAAAAAAACTTCAACCAATATTCACCACTATGGGAAAAGAGCAGTAGTCATAGCAAACTTCAGAGGAACAAATATCTTCGGCCTTTGTCCTGATTAGGGAACAGCAGTCCCCCACCCCACCCTAAAACAAACAAAACAGAAAAACAAAAACAACAAACAACCACGCCCCCCCCCCCCCCCCCAAACAACAACAACAAAAACAACAACCCTCAAGATCACCACCAACAAAATATAACAAAGAAAAAAACACTGTCACCACCAATAAAAATTCAACCTATGATTTCAGAAAAGAAATACACATATACTTTCAACAGATGCATAATCCCTACTAGATACATTAATAATCATGAGAGAGGAGAGAGAGAGAGAGGAGAGAGAGAGAGAGAGAGAGAGAGAGAGAGAGAGAGAGAGAGAGAGAGAGAGAGAGGAGAGAGAGAGAGAGAGAGAGGTGCATATAACTTATGTTTTCATGAATTCCTAATTTTTAATGAAAACAAAACTTCTATTGAGATACATTCGTCAGTGCTGATTCCATTATATTTTTTATAAGTGAGACAAACAACTACCTAAAATGGAAAAAAGAAAAAGTGATTGTCTCCCTTCCTCTAGCTAACCTACAGATCTGTACCAAAGAGAAAAAAAAATATCCCCATCTTATACATCTGTCTATTCTTTTTTTTACATTCATATTGCTCAGTCAAACTGTCATTAATACCTCTGACCAGTCTTGACACAACTTCTTAAATGGAATCTTTTTTCTGGGATATAATATAGGCCTAATAAAAATTATATATATATATATATATATATATATATATTATATATATATATATATATATATATATATATATATATATAAAATCTGGCGACTTCTGTATAATCACAACAGTAGGTACCTTACCATAACCAGAAAACTTGATCCATCAATCAGCTAGTGCAGAAGGAGAAGCACTCATTGTTGAAGATGTGAGGAAGAAAAAATCCTTCCTAACTAACACTATTTAATTCTGGCCCTCTGTTACTGTCACTGTGTTCTTGCCTTTCCTTCATTGTTTTCATCCATCTGTAAACTTACACGTGGTTCGCCATCTTGTTTTCTTCAAAATTGCTTTGGTGATAAAAGGAAAATAGTGATTGGTCAGAAACTAAAACTCTTGGCCAATCAGAAACGTTGACAAATAAGATTATTTGGTGTTTGTAAATTTCCTGACTATCTGCACTGCATCCTTGATGAGATAGTGTAACCTACCCTAACTTGTGGTTTTTCTTTTCTTTTTTCATATGTGCTGTAGGTCCCTTGGGGCACACAGTGGGAAATGTTTGGGCCTAGGTGGTAAAATGTGCAGGAATCTGGCAATAGTGCAGCCTATAGTCAACACTGACTCCTTCATCCAAACAGATCAAAATATGAAATGATATTTCTCAACATCCAGATTAAAAAAATCAACCAACAAAGGAGCAAAGTAAAATGTGTGTGTGTGTGTGTGAGAGAGAGAGAGAGAGAGAGAGAGAGAGAGAGAGAGAGAGAGAGAGAGAGAGAGAGAGAGAGAGAGAGAGAGAGAGGAGAGAGAGAGAGAGAGAGAGAGAGAAAAACGGAGAGAGATGATGTATTCATTTATTCTTTTATTTTTTTTATATTGAGGATAATAGAATAAGCACTCTTGTGCTTTTTTACATCTAGTCCCCATGTGTATGCAGTTTTGTAAGTGTCATCTGTTCCCACCAGCACATGTTGGCTACTCTTACGAAAAGCAGAACAGGATTTAACCTGTGGCAAGATGTTCTACGTGCATTGGCACACAGCCTCGGTTTAAAGTCTCATCTGAAGGACTTTTGGGGATACTGGAGTCAGCACTGATGTTAACTCCAGGAAAAAAATCTCCTCCAACGGACTTGAACCTGGGTGATCAAATTGCCAGCACAATGTTATGACCACTAGGATATCCCTCCCTCCCTCCTTCCCTTCTTCCCTCCCTAGAGAGAGAGAGAGAGACAGACAGACAGACAGACAGACAGAGACAGACAGAGACAGACAGACAGACAGAGACAGACAGAGAGACAGAGAGAAAGAGAGAGACAGAGAGAGAGAATTGAATTGAATTGAATTGAATAAATTTTATTTAAAGAGGGTGATGCCTTAAGCAAACATTTTTTTTACAACCAGCCCTCTGGGCATAAAAGAACACAAATAACCAACAAAAAAACTCTCAACCAAACAAGAACAATTTCATTTTTAAAGAATAGGAAACAAAAAATCAAAACAAAGAATGTATTATGAATACAACTTTAAATTCCAGACAGAGGAGAGAAGAGGGAAGAGGAGAATGATGAATGAATAATCTTTGAATGAATAATCTTTATTTTTCAAGGGTTACAGAGTAAGCATTACATGCTTTTTTTCATCTGGCCCTTGCCCTGATCAGGGATTAAAGCTAAGAAACCCCCTCCCTACCCCCACATACCAGCATCACCACCAACAGCAGTTCAACAATTTTTTTAAGAGAAGAAAATGGGACACATTCAACAAAACTCGACATCCTAACTGGATACACTGATAATTATTTAAACAAAGGTTGTTGTGTGGGGGGGGGGGGGGGGGGGGGGGGCATGTGTGTGCGTGTGGGTGGGTGTGCCTGTGTGTGTGTTGTGTGTGTATGTGTGTGTTGTGTGTAAGGGGAGGAAACAAGCATAGTAGGCACAAAAGGGGAAAGAAATCTTACATAAAATTAAATATGTAAGAATACAAATTCAATTCAACATAAGAATCAAAACACTCCTCTCGATAATAAGTCTAGGATAGCATTATGTGAAGGTGGAAGTTGGTAATTAAAGGAAAGGGAAAGGGAAAGGAGAGAGAGAGAGAGAGAGAGAGAGAGAGAGAGAGAGAGAGAGAGAGAGAGAGAGAGAGAGAGAGAGAGAGAGAGAGAGAGAGAGAGAGAGAGTATGAGAGAGAGAGTATGAGAGAGAGAGTATGAGAGAGAGAGTATGAGAGAGAGAGTATGAGAGAGAGACACAGAGAGAGAGAGAAAGAGAGAAAGAGAGACAGAGAGACAGAGAGACAGAGACAGAGAGACAGAGACAGAGAGAGAGAGACAGAGAGAGAGACACAGAGAGAGACACAGAGAGAGACACAGAGAGAGAGCATCTTCAAAATACATCAAAACAAATTAGTCAATATTTCAAAACACTCTCACTTCTGTAAAAAAATAATTATCAATAATTATCTATAAGCTGATAATGTGGCCAATCCTAACAAGGAAAAGAAAACCCCAACAGGTAAAAACAAATCAAAGAGCAAGATTGTATAAAAAATATATTTTAAAAAATCAAATAGGAGCGAACAACACTTAAGGTTATAAATACAAACCAGTTTTAAATCAAACTCGATGCATTAAGAAATAATAACTATATAGACTAATGAAGATGAGAAAATAGCAAATATTCAGGACCATGAAACAGAAGGCATTACAAATCTATAAGCTAAAGCATTCATGTGAAAATAATACATTCCATGTGTGTGTGTGCGGGGTGTGTGCATGCCTGCGTGTGTGCATGTGTGTGTGTGTGGGGGTGGGTGGGGTGAACAAGCAAAGAAGGCAAAAGACCATGAAATAGAAACATAAAAACTCATAAGCACACACAAACAAAAAACCTAGATAAAATTCGCATTTCTATATTTAAACAGTAAAATGCAATTTCAGTTCAAATTTCAATAAGAACGGAAACATTCCTATCCAGTGATGAGACTAGGATAGCATATGTGGAAGTGGAAGTTGGGGGGGAGGGGGAGGTATCTTCAAATTACATCAAGATTAAAACAAACCAGTTAGAGAGAGAGAGAGAGAGAGAGAGAGAGAGAGAGAGAGAGAGAGAGAGAGAGAGAGAGAGAGAGAGAGAGAGAGAGAGAGGAGAGAGAGGAGAGAGGAGAGAGAGAGAGCATCTTAGGTGGTACATTTTCATCAAAATAGTCCAGTCAACAAGTCTGATAACAACCACATGAGATCCTTCTTTAAACCGATTTCATCAATGAACATATTGGTCAATGTCTGTCCAAGAACGGATTTTTAGGTAAAACACCATCTCATACATTCAACTGATAGAATATAGTTCTTCAGGTTACATCATTATGAAACAATCCAATGCAATATCTGACAAATCATCCACACATGAAATATATGGAGTCACAACATGAATTGTTACACACACACTCACATGCTCTCACACACAAACACACACACACACCACACACACACACACACACACACACACACACACACACACACACACACACACACACACACACATACACACACACTTATTAGAAACGGCAGAACTCTAGGGGACTTGAAAGGGAAATATACCTGTCATGTACAGCAAGGTAGTAGTGTTATAGATTATTTTACATGTTCAGATACTCTGACAAAAGACTTTTCAAAATGACAGTTAAAGACCTGAATCAGTTTTCTGACCATTGTACATTACAATTAACTGTAAGTTTAACGCTGAAAAAAGGTCAAGACAAAAATAAGTTATCAGCATATTCTGCAAACAAGAAACAGATGATAAGCAGAATGATTATGCTGAACGATTTTTTCTGGGATGACAAATCTGCCAAAGCTCTTAGTCAGGCATTAAAGACCAGAGAAATCAGTCAACTGTTACAATAAATAAAGAACGACCTAAGTACCCTACACTCCACAAAATCTGTCAATTTTATAGTTGAAAAAGTTACAAACATGTTGAAAAACGCATCAAAACTAGCTCTATATTGTACACAAAGACGTACAAAACAAACTTTAAAACATTCTAAGTAGTGGTTTGACCAAGCTTGTTACATTCAAAGGAGAGAACTTATATCACTAAGGAATGCACTAAATAGGCACCCCAAAGCATATTGTTAAATGAGAAATACTATCACCAGCTAAAAGTTTATAATAGACTGTTGAAGAAAAAAAAGAGATCATACAAAAATATGTTAGTTCAGAGTCTCAATGAAGCCTTATTACAAGACCCAAACCAAGTATGGAAGACTTTAAAACTACTCCAAGAAGCAGAGAATCCTATAAAAGATAATCACTCTCCCCTTTCAAACTGGAAATGGTTAAAACATTTGGAAAGCCTTTTGGGTAAAAACTGTAACATTGATAAAAACATAAAAGCAAAAGTACACACTGAACTGGATATTATAAACTCAAACATTTCATATTCTTACCTCGACTTTCCATTTACTATAAAAGAGATACTGCATGCGTCTCGAAATATGCGCAACAAAACTGCACCTGGAAAAGATGGCATTACTAATGAAATAATAAAAGCCAGCCTACCAGACATAATAGAAACTGTTCAAAAATTATTTCAGCTAATTCTTAATTCTGGCACCTATCCTGAATCGTGGAAAAAGGGAATTAGTTTACCCATTTTCAAATCTGGGGATCCAATGGAACCTGGAAATTATCGAGGAATAACACTGAATAATTCCCTTAGCAATCTTTTCTGTCAGATATTGAACAATTGCATATCGAATTACCTTGAAGACAACAGACAAATATCACACAAACAAGCAGGCTTCCGAAAATCATATAGGACATCAGATCAGATATTCATACTGAAGAAAATAATAGATGACATTTTAAAATCTCGAAAGAATCGTCTTTACTGCTGCTTTGTTGACTTTCAGAAAGCTTTTGACTCAGTCTGGCATGAGGGTCTTATGTTGAAAATGTACCGCTTAGGTATTAAAGGAAACTGTTTTAGAATAATCCAAAGTATGTATAATAATGCAACAGTGTGCACCAGAAATCGTTGTGGTTTCTCCTCTGAAACATCAGTTCAAAAAGGTGTACTACAAGGAAATGTACTTAGTCCTACTTTATTTAACGTATTTGTAAATGATCTTCCAAGTTATATTGATTATATAGACTCACCATCTATAGATGATAATAAAACCAATGTTATTTCTTGCCTGTTATACGCTGATGACCTTGCAATCCTATCTACTACAAAGGCAGGATTACAAAAGAAGCTAAATAACCTTACTGTGTACTGTGAAAACTGGGGACTAAATATCAACACGGAAAAAAACAAAGTTGTAATATTCACTCACTCAGACCCAAAAGTACCTATTCACTTCAAACTAGGTAGTCGTATAATCCAAACTATTGATCAGTTCAAATACTTGGGTGCAGTATTCTACAAATCAGGAACTTTTCACTTTGCCCAAGAACACTTAGCTAAACAGGCAAATAAAGCAGTGCATTCACTAAGACAAGTCATCAGAGGACAGAATATTCATTATGATACTATAATGCAGCTTTTTGATTCATTGATTATGCCTATAGCAACATATGGAGCTGAAATTTGGTTTACATGGGTTAAAAATAAGATACCTATCTCAGTTAACTCAGACATATCCTCTTTCTTTGGAAACTGTCTTTCTTCTAAATATCCACATGAAAAAAGACATATGAGATTTTGTATGCTTATTTTGGGTCTACATTCTAAATCAATGAATCTACCAACGCTTGCAGAATTAGGAAGATATCCAGTGGGGATTCATGTTGCATATCGAGTGATTGGTTACTGGACTCATATCTTACATGTACATCATAATACTTACACAAAAAGAGTGTACAATGCTATGTTGAATCAAGAGGACACGGCTAAAGCTCATTGGATACTGTTTGTTAAAAACTTTCTTCATAATTTAGGGCTAGGACACGTTTGGAACAATCAGTCAACACTTAGTAAAAACAGGCTGAAATTTGCATTTTGCCAAAAATTAGAAGAGAGATACGTCAAGTTCTGGAAAGAACAAAGAACAAAAACAAGTAGACTCGAATTTTACGATAAAATTTAAAAAACTGATTATCACCTAGACACTTACCTTGTTGCAGATATCGACCCATCCCACAAACAAGCTCTTTGTAGACTCAGAGTCAGTGCCCACGATTTGAACATTGAGTGTGGTCGATATACAGGCACCCCAAGAGAAGAAAGATTGTGTAATGTGTGTGGAGTTGTAGAAGATGAATTTCATTTTTTGGATGCATGTATGTTGTTTCAGGGTCTACGAAGTAATCTACTTAAAGAGGTGCATCAGTCCAGCCACTTATTGGTAGGAACAACCCAACAAATATGTTTGAATAATTTGGTTCCAATTGATTTTGTACAGCTTGACGGCCTTCAAGGACCCTTTGCAAAGTATGTTTTTGATTGCATGAATCTTCAGTGACTTTTTCTAACTTTTTCTTTTTTTTTGTTCACTTGTGTCTATAAGCTTTGTATGCTTCCATGGCAATAAACGATGTTCTGTTCTGTTCTGTTCTGTTCTGTTCTGTTCTGTTCTGTTCACACATGAGCATTTGGCGCATGCGGGCACACATACACACACACATACACACACGCACACACAGAGGTTTACATGTGGTAGGAGTACTGATGGGTTAGTACATTAGTTAATACATTTGAGGTGGGTATAAATTGCTTTCTTGAAAGTTTCTCTCCTTTGGGATGTTTTCACGAATGTTGGCAGCATGTTCCAGAGTAGGCTACCTGAGTATGCAAGGCTTGATTTAAAGAGGTCAATTCTAGGTATTGGTAGTTGAATTTTGGTAAGATATCTCAAGGTCATATGAAATTTAGAATAGAGGGTTTGTGGAGCATGTCCTATCATCATTTTATGCATAAACATTCCATTATTTAAGGGTAAACATATCTTTTAATGGAAGAACCTCCAGTTTTGCATAGTCTGATGCACTTAAGGTAGAAGATTTTAGAAGAATTGCTTTTGAGTGCTCTTTTGTAACTGCTATTTAGAGGTTTGAGAGTATTGGCACTGGTTGTGTCAAATAGGGTAGAACAACAGTTGATTGAAGATAGAATATATGCATGTAGGAATAGTTTTCTGGCATGTGTGTTGATAAAGTGTTTGATTTTGCAAAGCTCGTATACATGTTTTGAAACTGTTTTTGATAATTTATTCATGTGTGCCATCCATGAAAGATTGTTGTCAATCACAATAACTAGAAGTTAATGGTTATCAACTTACTCAATAGTTTGATTGTTTATAAATATGGGTAGAAGTCTAATTGTCATGTTTTGTCTCTTTTGTCTTGTAATAAGCATGACGTTGGTTTTTTGTGTTTATATATGTGAGTGAGTTTCATCTCAACTTGTTGCTTCATACAATTTCTACAAATTGTAACATTTTTGGGGTGGCCCAGGTGCTGAGGTGTGAGAGCTTGCGGGAGCGTGGGACCTCCGATTTCCTGGTTCTCGGCTGCAAGTGCTCAAATCAGCTTTTGCTGGAAAGGACTATAATTTTACTGAAAGAAAAAAAAAGTTTTTTGGTGGGTTTAGTGACATATGGTTATAATTGCACCATTTGCCTTGAGAATCAATGCTACTTTGTAATGAGGCAGATATTTGATTAAGATTGGTATTATTAGTATGAATTGTTGTGTCATCACAGAAAAGCCCACATGATTCTTTAATGTAAAGTGGAAGGTCATTAACATATATAGAGAATAAAAGTGGACCTAGAACAGACCCTTGAGGTATCCCATATTTTACTGGTAGTGTAGATGATTTAATGTTATTGATCGAAATATATTGTCTATTATGCAGGAATGATTTGATTAACTTCAGACCGTTATCAGATATGTCATATAGCATTAGTTTTCGGCATAGTAGTTCATGGTCAATTACATCAATGGCTTTAGCAAAGTCAACAAAAAGGGCTCCACAATATTTGTTATCATTTATATTGTTGTGCCAAGAATCTATACTGTTAGTAAGAGCTGTGTGGCAAGAATGATTTTTCCTAAATCCTGATTGCTTATCAATTAAAAGACCATAATGTTCTAAATGATTACTAAGGTGTTTGTGTATATGTTTTTCAAGTGGTTTGGATATAATTGATAAAACTGATATTGGCCTGTAGCTACATGGTTTTGAAGAGTCACCAGATTTATGAAAGGGAAATTACTTTGACCAGTTTGAATTGTGATGGGATGTGACATTTTCCAATACACAAGTTATAAACGTAAGTGAGCGTCTCAGTTATAACGGGAGCTGCCATTTTTAGAATTTTTCCGTCCACACCATCTGGACCTTGACTTTTTGTTTGTTTTAAGCATTGTAGGAATTGGTAAACTTCAGTCATGTTCAATAGTGGTATTTTCAAACCTGATTTGATATTTTTGGATCTGCAAAAAGGTTTTAGTTTTTCTAGGGAGTTTTGTGTAGCATAATTATCTTTTATCAATAAATCTGGCATGGTGATAAATTAGGTATTTAGGCAATCAGGAGCAATATTCTCAATAGTTGAAGGTGAGGAAAATTTATTAGTTAGCTGGTTGATAGCTTTCCACATTGATCTTCAATTTTATTTGGAAGAAGTAAGATTTTGAAAGTATTTTTGTTTACTTGCTCGCTTTAAGGAATCAACTTTGTTTCTTTGTGCCTTGTATTCATCAAATTTTCCTGCTTTTAGCAAGTTATCTCGATGCTGTGCTTCAGATAAAATTTCCTTTGTTATCCATTCAGGTTGTACTTTATGCCTTACTCTGTGGGTTTTAAAGGGAGCATGTTTGTTATATATAGACATAAAAGTTTCAAGCCAGAAGGTCAAGGCTTCTTCGGGATCTGTCAAGTTGTGAACATTGTTTAGCGAAGAAGTTAACAGATCATTTAGAAAATGATTTTCATTAAATTTTGCAAAAGATCAGTATGTAATTTCTTTGTGACCTACTTTGGGGATTTGTGTACCTTTCCTATCCCATGTTACACATATAGGAAGATTGTCACTACAGCCATAGATAGGAATACATAATCGCTTGATGTTTTGTTTATATGTTATGTAAATATGATCAATAAGTGTTTTACTGGTAGATGTTATGCGTGTTGGTGTATCTACAATATGTGTAAGGTTGTATGTGTCTAATTTGTTTATCCATGAAGGTTGGGGTTTAAGTAAATCTATATTGAAATCACCAAACACTAGTGTTTCTGTATAAACAGTTAACTACAGTTCAACACTTTGAGAAGTACAGAACAAAGAATTACAGTATATATGTGTAACTTAATACAAAGCAAATCAAACCACAATAATAGGAAAAGAGAAAAGCAATTACAGTAGAGAATTATAGTATATATGTGCAACTTAATACAAAGCAAATCAAACCACACAGCAAATCAAACCACAATAAAAGTTAAAGGGAGAAAGCTGAGTGGAGAGAGAGAGAGAGACAGAGACAGAAACAGAGAGAGACAGAGAGACAGAGAGATAGAGACAGAGACACAGAGAGAGAGAAATAGAAAGCATAATTTTGCAAATATTACCATTTCTATAAACTTCTTTTTTTTAAAGCATCTACCACCTAGCCATGTAAATAATCATATTAATAATAACAAGAATGATGATGATAATTAAGATAACACAAACTATGATGAGGATGACAAAAAAAACGCTGATAAGGATGATGGTGTTGAGGATGATGATGACGATGATGGTGATGATGATGATAATGATGACGATGATATGAACAACTACTAGGACAAAATGCAAGATACATGCTGAGTGACAATAATAGTGTTGATAATAGATCAGTTCAATACATGTTTGGGTTCAATACATGTTTGGAGAAAGGAATGTCAAATCAGAGAGATTCATTAAGTAATTAAACAAGCTGGTTTTAAATCTCGAAAACTTAGAGTTACATTTTAGGATCTCTGGAATATTGTTTATAGCCATCCTTCAGAGTACATAAGGCTAGACTTATAAAGATCGATTGTTGTGAAAAAAACATTTATTGTGTGTGAATGACGATAACTATTATAAGTAAGCATATTCCTAAGAGAATGTGGAGTCTTACCATGGAGTACTTTATACATGAGAATGCCTTTATTGTATATTAATTTGGCTGGGAGGGGAAGTATATTTGCTTGTTTATAGTTAAAGTCTGTTAGAGTAGTTGATTTGTTAATGACAATTTTAATGGTTCTTTTGTGAATGTTCCAGTACATTTTTACTTGCTAGATCCCAGAGTGTAGATGCATAATCAATGTGAGATTGTATAGTATGCATAAAAGAATAGTTTCCTACCATGTAAATTTTCAAAGTTCTTTATTTTTCTAAACTGATACAGTTTTGATGTTATATTTCTAGACATTGTTTCTAAGTGTTTAGACCATGTGAGGTTATTATCTATTGTTACATCTAAAACTTTATGATTCGTTACTTCATCGACTTTCGCATTAGAAATATATTAAGAGGGAAAAGACTGGGTGAGGTTTTGACACTTTTGTCTATTGGTAATCAACATAAATTTAGTTTTATTGGGATGAGGAGACATGTGATTTATGTGTGTCCACTGAATAAGGTAATTGATACTTTTTTGCATTGTATGATAAACCTCATGTGCATCAGAGTTCGTTGTTTCAAGGGTGGTGTCATCAGCAAACATGTCGCATTGAGTACCTATGGATACAGGAAGATCATTGATGTAAAGCAGAAAAAGTGGGGGACCCAAAACTGAACCCTGAGGCACACGATAAGTGTTTGGAAGAAAATCAGAGATAGATCCATTTAAAGATAATTTCTGATGTCTATCAGAAAGAAAAGAGGAGATCACCTCAAGAGTACTACGAGATAATTTGTAAAGTGCTATTTTTTTCAGAAGAAGTTTGTGATTTATAACATCAAAAGCTTTTGCAAAATCAACAAACAGTATTCCAGTAAATTCCTTTCTATTTATATTTAATAGCCAGCGATCAACCAGCTTTGTTAAAGCTGTGTGACAGGAATGACATTCTCTAAATCCAGACTGGTTCGGAAGTATCAGATCATGTTGATTTAAGTGAGAAAGAAGACACTTCTAAATATGTTGCTCCAGAGGCTTAGAAAGAACAGATAAAATAGAAATTGGTCTGTAGATGAATGGATCAGTCTTGTTTCCAGATTTATATATGGGAATAATTTTTGCTTGTTTAAAACCTTTAGAGAAATAGTTTTTATCGATGCAAAGATTATAAATATATGTAAGAGTTTCTGCTATGATGGTGCTGAAAGCTTAAGAATTTTTCCATCAATTCTGTCAATGCCACGGGTACTTGTCTGTTTGAGCTGTCTTAAAGCAGTGTAAACTTCTTGAATGCATAGGGGTTGTATTTTTGCAAAAAGGCAAATATTTTTGTCTTCACAATACTTTTGCAGTTCATGTAAATTATTTTCTTTTGAGTAGTTATTTTGAGTTACTGTAAAATCCCTAGCATAAGCCCACCATCTAGCAAATGCCCACCCCCCACTTTGGGCCAAAAGTTGTGCATAGGGGTAACTACCTAGCAAACGCCCACCCTGCTTTTTTCAAAGAGACTATGCTCACTTTCACTAGGATTTGTGCAGATTGTTCAAAAAGTCATGTTTTCCCCATTCTTTACCTTTTCGTGTTTTTTTCCTTTTTTCTTATTCTTTGTCCCCTTTCCTCACTCCCACCCATCCCTAACAAAGTGAATTAAAATTACGTCATGCTTTTTCCACTAACATCTTTTGTCTGTCAGTGACATACAGGTACTTTGATGACGCTTCCTGATGGCCAGAAGTTGGTTTTTGAATCTCTCTGTGCTTTTTTTGCAAAATGCCAAAATGACAGTCTTACACTGTATCTTTCAAATTGGAAGCCCTCCAATATCTGAATAATGAAGCAGGTGGGAATGTTTCAGAGTGTGCCCATGAATTTTTTTGTGGATAGCAAGAGGATCAGGGAATGGATTGAAAACAGAGATAGACTTGAACAGAAGTACGGAAAAGACAAACAAAAACGGAAACTGTCAAAAGGACCAGCAGATAGATCTGAACATGTCGACCAAGGTGTGGTGCATTATCTGGAAGATGAAAGATCTGAAGGCAGGGTATTGCAAAACAATGACCTATAACAAAAGCGGTGTGGTGGGCTTCTTGGCATCAGACATGTGGTTAAGTTGCTGGAAACATCGCCACTTGGTGTCTTGTCAACAGGGAACTAGCTCAAGCCAAATGGTCCCTGCAGACTTTCAGGATCAACTTCTTCAATTCCAACGCAACATTCTGCAACTACATCATTGCCATGGTTATCCTCTGTCCAACATCATGAACATGGATCAGATGATGGTCTGGTTTGACATGATGCCAGCCCATACCAACAACAAGAAAGGTGCAAAACAAGTTAGAATCAAGAGCACAAAGGCTGAAAAACGAGGCTTCATGGTGGCACTTAGAGAGGCAGCGGATGGAACCAAATTGCCAGCTTTTGTGATCTTGACAGAGAGAAATGGGAACATTCCACCCTGGAATTTTTTGCAGCTGAGAGTGCCAGACAATGTTTGTGTATGTGCAACAGCGGATGACTGGATGTCCAGAGACACCATCATTGCCTGGATTCAGCGTGTCCTTGGGCCATCCAACAAATGCCGCCTCCTGTATCTGGACTGTTACAGTTTCCATAGGACAAGAAGTCAAGGACTTAAATGTCCTCGTTGGCTTTCTTTGCCTCAAAGTCCCTTTCTTTGCTATTTTCCTTCACTTCTACTCACATGACCTAACTAGCATGCTCTCGGGGGTTTGTATTCACTCAATTACAGGGTTGAGCACAAAATTTACTTTATGCAAAGGGGTCTATCCCTAGCAAATGCCCACCCCCCAATTTTGCTCTGAATCAGTGCAGGGGGGGGGGGGGGGAGAGAGTATGCTACGGATTTTACAGTACTTGTTTTGCTACAGTTGAAAAATGGTAGTTTAGTTTGTCAGCTCATATATTGTTTTGCCTACAGGTTGAACCATTGACATTTTTATTTGTTAATTGATGCATGGCTTTCCAGATTAGTCTACCATTGTTCTTCTTGTTCAACACATTCAGAAAATATTTATTTTTTTCTGTTGGAATGAGGTAAACTACTTTATTTCTCTGCCTTTTATAATTTTCATGGGAGCTATGTTTCAGTAAATAATCTCTATGGTGTATGGCTTTCTGTAATTCATCTGTCAGCCATGGAGGTTTTATCCTATATTGAACTCTCTTCTTTGCAGTGGAGTATGTTTGTTGTATATGCTATAAAAAATCTTGTACCATACTTCTAATGCCACATCAGGGTCTGTATACTGATATACGCTATTGAGAGAAGAATGTGTAAGATCATAGATAAACTTTTCACTATCAAATTTTGAAAATTTTGCAAATACAATAGTTTATGATTTAACTTTGGTATTTTTGTGCCTATTTTGACCATGTAAAACAAATCGGATATTGATCACTGCAACCACACTCTGGGACAGATGTTTCAATAATAGTCTTAGGATCAGATACTTAAAAATGATCAATAAGAGTTTTAGAGACACTAGTTACTTGCATTGGTGATTGTATTAACTGTGTTAGTCCATAACATTTATACGTTAGATTCCAATGCTTATTGTCTTTTAGTAAATCTATATTGAAGTCTCCTATATTCTTTCCAATGGATTTCTGTATAGTAAACAGATTAGAAATGGTTTGGTAAATTTTATTTGAATTTCGACCCAGAGTGCTTCTACGTTATGTTGCTCTAAGGTATATATTCTTTTGAATCTCAATGACTGATGCATATAAAGGAGTAAACTAGTTTTCTTGTTTTGTAATGTATCCTTGCAAACTGCAATGCACCAGGGAATGATAGATCACTATCAGAAATCTGAATTTGTCAAGAGAGGAGAGAGAGAGAGAGAGAGAGAGAGAGAGAGAGAGAGAGAGAGAGAGAGAGAGAGAGAGAGAGAGAGAGAGAGAGGACTTCTGTATAGTAAACAGATTAGAAATGGTTTGGTAAATTTTATTTGAATTTCGACCCAGAGTGCTTCTAGGTTATGTTGCTCTAAGGTATATATGTGACGCTCCACCACATAATGACACGGAGTGCACCTGAGGTCAATTTTGAGTTATTGACATGTTATTAATGTGCAATAAAGTGGCTATCAAATACAAAAAACAGATTGAAAATCGGACAATTCTGTGCAACATTATTACAAATTGAAATGATAGACTGCAGGATTGGACAAAATGAGAAACGGGCAAGTTTATTTTAGTAACAAGTTGTCAGAATGAGTGCTTTGGTATTTTCAAAACACATTTAAAAGGAAAAGGAATAAAAAGTATGCCTTGATATTTCATTATAAGGTAAATAAACAGATATAGTTTAATAATCAATCAAAATCTCAAAATTGACAACTTGACCCCCACCTGCCTTTAAAGGCTCCTAGTGCAAAATTAGGTAATGTGCTAAGCGACTCATTTCGTGGTGGAGCGTCACATATTCTTTTGAATCTCAATGACTGATGCATATAAAGGAGTAAACCAGTTTTCTTGTTTTGTAATGTATCCTTGCAAACTGCAATGCACCAGGGAATGATAGATCACTATCAGAAATCTGAATTTGTCAAGAGAGAGAGAGAGAGAGAGAGAGAGAGAGAGAGAGAGAGAGAGAGAGAGAGAGAGAGAGAGAGAGAGAGAGAGAGAGAGAGTTTTATTTTTTATTTCAAGGATGATGGAATAAGCACTCATGTTCTTTTTATACCCAGTCCCCGTATCTGTGCAGTTTTGTAAATTTATCATATGTTCCCACTGATAGGGAAACAAAATACTGTTACAGACAGGAAAAGAAAAAAAATAATGGTGGCACTGCACTTGTGGCAATGCCCTCCCCTGAGGAGAGCAGCCCCAACTTCACCCAGAGAAATCTGCTGTGACATAAAAGTGGTAATGAATAAATAAAATGTTATGATCTAGATTTTAAACACAAAAATGCTAAAGCACAAAGTGGACTGACTTGCATAAAAGATTAACTAAAGAGTGGAAAGAAGAGGACTAAGCTTGTAGACACTTATCTCCTAGGCCTGTGGTCTTTGAGGCAAAGGCCAGAGTTTGAGCATGTGCAGACCCTGCTACTACACATGCAGGTCATAGAAACAAGTATTTCAGTTTCTGTCCTGTGGTCGTTTTTGAATGCAACTGATTGACTTCTATTTTGAAAAATTGTCTTCAAATGTATTTCATATAATGAAAGACTTACATGACAGGTTATTAATTCTGTCAGTTAGTTGAATAAGGTGCAGAACATCTCAGTAAAAAGTAGATTTGACTTTTGTGGGAGAGACAGTTTTCTCCTGGTTTGTTTCTTTGCTTTTTTAGTTTGTTTTTGTTTGCTTAACTTTTTATAGTCTTATGCCACCAAGGTGATTAAACTTTCAAACCAACAAAATCAGCAACAGCAACAACAATAATAGCACCCACACACACACACACATCAATTAGTTACATGCCAAATCACCAAACAGTGAATGGACATAGAATAAAACTACATGTTAAGATTAGAATAACCTTTAGATTGGACAATAATGATGTGACATCATGACCATGGAAGTGACCATGATTTAGTTATGATGACCTTCCGCCTTCATCTGAGGAAGGTCATGAAGCAGGGCCAGACAAGGATCAGATTTGATCTCAAGAAACTGAAGGATCCAGAGGTGGCTGAAGCCTTCCTAGCCATGATAGAGGGAAATTTGCACCCCTCACCATGTTCAACCCAGATGACACAGATATTGACAAGTTTGTTGACACCTTTAACAAGGCAGTAACTGATACAGCCAATGAGATTCTTGGCAAGCAAGGATGAATGAAGCAGCCCTGGGTCACAGCCAACATCCTTGACCAGTGTGACAAACGAAGAGAACTGAAGAAAAAGAAGAACAATATAGAAGGAACGAGGCAGTATAAAGTAATCAACAAAGAAATTAGAACAAGCATGAAAGAGGCAGCAGAAACCTGTATTGAAAAGAAGTGCTAGGAAGAAAATCTGAGCAAGAACAACAGCAATAAAGTGTACCAGCTAGTGAAACACCTGACAGGCACAAAACAGGAGAAAGCCAGCACCATACAAGACAAAAATGGAAAGATCTTAACAGAGGACCAGGATATTCTAAAGAGATGGACAGAATCTTGCGCAGACCTGTATAACCACAAAACCTCAGGAGATCCAGAGGTACTGAATATCCCACAACCGACAGACACTGACAACTACCCCATCTTTCAGGAAGAGGTGGAAGTAGCTGTGAAATTGATGAGGAAGAGGAATCAGCAGGAATAGAAAACATCCCAGCAGAACTGGTCCAAGCAGGAGGGGAAGCCATGTTAAACACTCTACTGATAATCTGCAACAAGATCTGGCAGACAGGAGACTGGCCTACACCATGGACACAATCACTAATCATCACCCTTCCCAAGAAAGGCAACCTACAACAATGCAAGAACTATCGCACAATCAGCTTGATATGTCATCCAAGCAAAGTCATGCTGAAGATCCTACTGAATTGACTGAAGCCACAAGCAGAGATGATCATTGCTGAAGAACAGGCAGGCTTCAGGGCAGGACGAAGTACAACAGAGCAGATTTTTAATCTAGATCTTTAATCTATGCGAGAAGTACCTTCAGTATCAGGAAGACCTTAACCATGTTTTTGTGGATTTCAAAAAGGCCTTTGACAAGGTATGGCATGCAGCTCTGTGGGCTACCATGAGGCTGTACAACATCAATGCCAACATGATCAGAGTCATTGAGGAGCTCTACAACAAGGCCACTAGCACAGTCTATTTCAATGGTGGCATAGGGGATTGATTCAGGATGACGGTCGGCTTCAGACAAGGCTGCTTACTCTCACCTACTCTCTTTAACATCTTCCTTGAGAGAATCATGACTGATGCTCTGGAAAATCATGAAGGAACAGTCGGCATTGGAGGCAGAACAATTACCAACTTGCGTTTTGCTGATGACATCGATGGACTGGCAGGGAAAGAAGGGTTAGTTAGGTTAGTGGAACACCTCGACAAGACTTCAACAGCCTATGGCATGGAGATCAGTGCGCAGAAGATCAAGCTAATGACCAACAACATCAACAGCATTAACACCAACATCAGGGTCGGTGGTCAGAATTTAGAAATGGTACAAATCTTCAAGTGTCTATGAGCAATTGTAACAGACAAGGGATCCAAGCCTGAAATACTCACAAGAATTGCACAGACAGTTACAGCACTGACAAAATTGAAGACCATTTGGAAGAACAGGAACATCTCGCTCAGCTCAAAGATCAGGCTGATGCGTACTCTGGTCATCTCAATATTCCTGTATGCTTGTGAGTCATGGACCCTCACAGCAGATCTGGAGAGGAAAATACAGGCCACAGAGATGAGATTCTTTCGCAGACTCCTTGGCAGACTCCTTAGACCACATAACTAACGAGGAAGTGAGAATCAGAATTGGTCAAGCCTTCAGGCCCTTTGAAGATCTCCTGACCACAGTCAAAAAACGCAAACTGAAGTGGTATGGGCATGTCGCAAGATCAACAGGGCTTGCCAAGATGATTCTGCAAGGAACCATACAAGGCGGGAGATTTGATTTGATTTAATTTGATTTGATTTATTCTTTTATATTGAGGATAATGGAATAAGCACTCTTGTTCTCTTTTACATCTAGTCCCGTGTGTATGCACTTTTGTAAATGTCATCTGTTCCCACTGGCACACGATGGCCTACTCTTAGGAAAAGCGGAACAGGATTTAACATGTGCGCAATATATGGTATGTGAGTTCGCACACGGGCCTCACTTTAAAGTCTCATCCCAAGGACTTTTGGGGAAAGTGGAGTCAGCACTGGTGTTAACTCCAGGAGAAAAATCTCCTCCACTGAACTCAAACTCGGGTTGTCAAATTGCCAGCACAATGTTCTGACCACTGGGTTATCTGTGGAAGGAGAGGCAGGCAGAGAAAGAGATGGGAGGACAACATCCCAGAGTGGACTGGCCTCAGGCTGATTGACACCCTGAGAAAGGTCGAGGACAGAAGGAAATGGAGAGAGCTGATTGCAAGGTCTTCCATGGCGCCCCTATGGTCTATAAACACTATGGGATAGAAGTAGATCATGACCTAGCTTAATGTAAAGCACAAAGAATTAATCTACTCAGAGAAGAAATGAATGAATGGATAAATTTTATATTTCAAGGGTTACAGTATTTCAAGGGTAAGTATTTTATTTTTCATGGGGCTCCTAATCTGATTCCAGATTATAATAATAATAATAATAATAATAATAATCATAATAATCATAATAATCATAATAATCATAATAATAATAACAATAATAATAATAATAATAATAATAATAATAATAATAATAATAATAATAATAATACATGGAATTTGTATAGTGCTATATCTTGTAAAAACAAATCACAGGGCTTGCATTTGACCTACACAACACACAATCAACAACAATTTACAGTTTTAACAAATTCAAATGTACACACACCCACACAGGCAAGCATGTACCAGGCAAGCAGCACAGGCCTGGGCACACACACCCACAAATGTTATGTACTTTGGCAGGTGGATGTTGAAGGCAGGGTCAGGTAAGAGGTGGAAGCCGAAGGAGAAATACTTAGGTTTGAAATAAATGTGTCTTGAGGTTGGATTTAAAAGTGTCATAAGTAGGCTTTTGCCAAGGGAGGGAGAGAGAGAAAGGTCGTTCCAGATCAATGGACCGGAAACAGAGAAAGAGCAGCAGCCAACCGTAGATAGGTTGAATCTGGGTATTCTTAAGAACAAAGTATCTGCTGACGAGCTGAGGGAGCAGAAGGTGTGTACAAGTGAAGACATTCACAGAGGTAGGAGGGTGCAGTATTGTGGAGACATTTGTAACAGAGGGTATTGATCTTGTAGTTTACTCTCTGTGGTAGGGGCAGCTAATGGAGAGATTGCAAGAGAGGGGTAATGTGCTCTGATTTTTTCTTTCTGAGGACCAGATGAGCTGCAGAGTTTTGTATACGTTGAAGGGAGTGGATGGATGATGCTGGCATACCAGCCAAAAGAGAATTGCAACAGTCCAGACATGAGAGAATAAGAGAAGTGACAAGTTTGGATGTTGCATCAGTGGACAGGTACTTTCAAATTGGCGCCATAGTTGATAGTAGCATGACTGACAGGTTTGGGTAATGAATTTTTCATGGAGAGAGTGTTGTGGACAACGACTCCTAGATACTTCACACCCAAAATAAAATAAACAGATAGAAGGGGTATACAACTGTATTACTCATAGAACAGAATCCACAAGTTTGCACAATGAAAAATTTAAATTGAAAAAATTAAACCATATAAGTTTCTAAAATTATTAAACACCTTTAGCCAATGGATCAAACAACATGAAATTATATCACTTTCAAGATTCAAGGTTGAGATTTTTAAAAATTTACTTAACAGAGGAGCAAATTAAAAGACAAAAGGAGGGAACACCTCAGGCAGGAAGTCAGTGTCTTGGAGGCTGCAGTCAGCATTTTCAGCAGACTTTTCCTCAAAAAGCCCTCTACATTTGAGTTGTTAGATCTGGGTTTTTTTTTAAACTTTTTTTATATCAATATACATAGTGTTAGTGTTAGACTAAATGGCATTATGAACCACAGAAAACAACAGCAAGCAAGAACAAGTCTTCACTGCAGTTTACACTTCAAGACAACATGATCCATAGAATAGACAGTAGGTTGTCTCCCTTTGACTGTTAGGTTTTTCAACAAGCAGTCAGTGTTTGCTTGTTTGCTTCATAACAGATTGTGTGTGTGTGTGTGTGTGTGTGTGTGTGTGTGTGTGTGTGTGTGTGTGTGTGTGTGTGCGTGCATTCGTGCGCGCGCGCGCGTGTGTGTGTGTGTGTGTGTGTGTGTGTGTGTGTGTGTGGTGTGTGTGCACGAGCATGCAGGTGGCAGGCACACTGTGTGTATGTGTGTATGTGTGTATGTGTGTGTATATATATATATATATTTGCATGTGTATGTATGTATGTATGTATGTATGTATGTATGTATGTATGTATGTATGTATCTTTCTATGTATGTATGTATGTATGTATGTATGTATGTATGTATGTATGTATGTATGTATGTATGTGTGTATGAATGTATGTGTGTATGTATGTATGTATGTATGTATGTATGTATGTATGTATGTATGTATGTATGTATGTATGTATGTATGTATGTATGATTATGTGTGGATGTGTGTATGTGTGTATGTGTGTATGAATGTATGAATGTATGAATGTATGTGTGTATGTGTGTATGTGTGTATGTATGTATGTATGTATGTATGTATGTATGTATTTATGTATTTATGTATTTATTTATTTATGTATTTATGTGTGTGTATGCATGTATGTAGGTATGTATGTATGTATGTATGTATGTATGTATGTATCTATGTATCTATGTATCTATGTATCTATGTATCTATGTATCTATGTATGTATGTATGTA
>JASPKP010000170.1:60000-68970 GCA_030674155.1 Stramonita haemastoma | reverse complement strand
GTTACTGGAATATTTTTTTTTAAAAAAGACAATGAAACGACTATGCAGTTCTTTCTTAAAAAAAAAAATAACAACCTAACTTAACATGCTACTCCAACACTTAAAAAAAACAACAACAACAACAACAAAGGACTATGAATTTCTTCATTAAAGAAACAAAATCAACAACTGAAATTAAATGCACTCCAACACTTTAAAAAACACAACAACAAAGGACTAGTGTATTTCCTGCATTAAAGAACAAAAATCAAGAACCCAACTGAACATGGGAATGGCAAAACTTTAAAGAAAACAAACAAAGGACTAGTGTATTTCTTCCATTAAAAAACAAAATCAACAACCCAACTTAAATACTACGCAACAATTAAAAAAACAAAAAAAAAAAAGGATAGTGTAATCTTGCATTAAAAAAACAAAATCAACAACAAAAAATTAACATTTTATTTGCAACATTTTAAAAAAATAAACAAAAAAACGGCAAAGTACTATGTATTCCTTGCATTAAGAAACCCAAAATCATCAACCCAACTTAACATTCACTGGTAACATTTAAAAAAAAAACAACAACAAAGGACTAGTGCATTTTTTAAATTAAAAATAAACAAAACCACAACCCAACTTAACATGCACTGGCAACACCCTTAAAGAAAAAAAAAAAACCCACATTGCATTTCTTGCATTAAAAAAAAAAATAAACCAACACAACCTAACAGCTACTGGCAAGACTTTAAAAAAAACAACAACACCACGGGAAAGGTTTTTTCTTGTATTAAAAAAAAAAAAACAAAAAGCCAATTTAAATATGCTTCTACAAACATTTAAAAAAAAACCCAACAACAATGGACTTGTGTATTTCTTGCTTTGAAAAACAAAATCAAAAACCCAACTTAACATGCCTTAGAACTTTTAAAAAAAAAAAAAAAAAAAAAAAAGGACGGGTGTATTTCTTGCAATAAAGAAGAAAAAAAGGGGTCAAAAAACGCTCTCTAAACCACTCGCCCCTCCCTCCAAATTCATACAGATGTAACTTACATTCCTGCTAATCAATCTCATAACCTTTCCTCCTCCCCCCTCCCCCCTCCTCCTCCTTCTCACCTTAATAACTAAAAGACAACCTTTCAAGCATTTTATATAAACACGGGAGCACCTGTCATGCAAACATGTGCTCAGGTCTCTACCTTTTTCACACTACTCTCGACAGTCTTGTTTTTACTTCATAAACCTCCTTTATAAATGTACAAGCATACATCATGTTTTTCATTTTTTCACATAAAGTGTATAATGTAAAACTTACAGCAAAATGCTATTTTACTATTTTTGCCTCCTCATAGATTAAAAACAACAACACACTATTCCATTTTTGTGATAGTCATAGGACAATCTCACTTTGATCTGATCTATTCGAAATCAACATTGCAAAAAAGCTTTTTTAAAAAACAAATGCCACCATCACAACAAAAACAAACAAAAATTCACTTAAGACACAACTGGTTGCTCATACACCAAACATCCGTCCAAAACTAACAAATAGCAATTATGATATCCCTAACTGCCTTTTCCACTTAGAAAAAAATACAACACACACACACACACACACACACACACATACACACACACACACAACACACACACACACACACACACACACACACACACCACACTCCTGGAGTTAACATCAGTGCTGACTCCACTCTCCCCAAAAGTCCTTCGGATGAGACTTTAAACCGAGGCCCCGTGTGCGAACGCACGCAGAACATCTTGCGCACACGTTAAATCCTGTTCCGCTTGTCGTAAGAGTAGGCCATCGTGTGCCGGTGGGAACAGATGACAATATTAACAAAACTGCATACACACGGGGACCGGATGAAAAAAAGCACATGATTGCTTATTCTGTTATCCTCGATATAGAAGAATAAAGAAAGATATAGAAGAATAAAGAAAGAAAGAAAGAAAGAAACACACACACAGAGTGTCTTCATTCTTACTGACCTACTTTCCACCAGTATGTTAACACCACATGTCCTATAATACTTCGTCGCCCTCCCCCCCCCCCCCCCCACCTCCCTCCAACTCCTCTCTACTCGCACTAACATTCAGTACCCATGACTTCTTACCTCCCCCTATCAACACTCACAGTCACTTTTTATCTCCCCTCTATCTACACACATTCAGTCATCACTTATTATCTCCCCTCTATCTACACACATATTCACTTATCACTTATTCCCATAGACCTAAACATCTTAACCCTCTGTCCTTCCTAGCATCTTTCCCTAAAACTACCCCCCCCCCCTCTCCATCTTCAGCCCGGGGATAGAAAGGGGGGGGGGAGGGCTCTCAGTGTAAATAGTATCCCCAACTTCTGGAAACTGTGCTAGGATTTTCCTCTTTTTTATCCCTCTCTTTCTTTCTGCCTTGTTGCTTTTCTTCCCGTCACCTCCTTGTCTATTTTCTGCCTTCTTTGTCTATTCTCCTGCCTTTTTTCAAGACTAAAATAAAATAATCATCTCCCATGCTGAAGTCTGATGCACTAGGCCGGACTTAACATGTGCTTAAAGGCAGCCCGATGCATTTTCGCTCATATCACAATGTTTGCTGTCTGTAACGATGAAAAAGATATTCTAAAACCACCCCCAACTCCTGGAGACAAATGTTTTGCCAGAGTGTCAGCATGTACCAAGGAATCTACCTGCCATTTGTGTCCACATGTGGGGCCAGGGTTAGGGTAACTGTAAAGGTTAGTTGTAAAGGGTTAAGGTTAATGTTAAAGGTTAATATTGGGGTAAGGGTTGTCAGTCCGTTGGCTGGTCTGTCTGCATGCTTGCATGTGGACACAAGAACAGGCAGACACTTTGGTGCTAGCTGTAAACACAATAGATCGATAGAGATCGCTTTATCCGGTATTAAAAACTTAGCCTAGCCAGGGAATGCAGAAATGTTAACAAATTACCCTAATGACCACTCCTATCAACACTTAGAGTTTTTGTTGGACTTCAGTGTTCGGGTTTTTGATAAGAAAATCCCAATTCAGTTATGGGCAAGCGGACTATTATCTGACATTTTTTTAAACAAGTTTTCTCCCTTTAAAAAGAAACGATAATGGCCTAAGGAAATGGACTTTATACTTTTGAACAAGTTCTCATTTTACAAAGAAAATACGCCCCAAAAAAACCTCCCAATAGTTTTGAAAGAATGAATTACTCCCCCCCAAAAAACCCGAAAAATTGTTGTTTTTTTAAAGAAATATGCCAAAAAAGAACACGTGAACAAAAACTATCAGCTAGTCCCTTTTTCTATCCCCACTCATCCAAAGATAACCATTATGTAGCCTACCTCGTTCTCCCAAACACCCCTTTCCCTTAGAATACATCTACCAAAAGTTATGTCACCTTACTACCATACCACCTCCTTTCTATACACACACACACACACGCATACGCGAGCAAGCACACACACACACACACACACACACACACACACACACACAACACACACACACACACACACCACTCTCTCTCTCTCTCTCTCTCTCTCTCTCTCCTCTCTCTCTCTCTCTCTCTCTCTCTCCCTCTCTCCCTCTCTCTCTCTCTCTCTCTCTCTCTCTCTCTCTCTCTCTCCATTGCTTATTTTTCCATTAAGCCGACACAAATTTCTCACATAAAAAAAATTAACGACATTAAACATTATTGTGTTTTCTTTTTCACTACATGGCAGCTTTGAACAATATATTATCCATGGTGGATTATCTTATATACTTGTTCACATTACTGTAAAACTTGATTCTTCTATCATAAACTCTCTCTCTCTCTCTCTCTCTCTCTCATCTCTCTCCTCTCTCTCTCTCTCTCTCTCTCTCTCTCTCTCTCTCTCTCCTCTTTCTACTTCTACCACTACTGCTACAAGAAATAATAATAACACCTGCACCCATCATCATTCATGTTTGTGCATTTTCTAAAAAAGAAAACAAAACAAAACACTTTTTAAAAGAATCACAAAATCCTTCAAGGATTGATGGGGCATTACGACAAACATTCGAACAAAAACTTATCCAAGTCATAACAAAAAGACTCAATCAAAAAGGCATCACAGATTATTGCCATTTCTACAACGAATATTGAAGATTAGCATAATTTCTCAGCTAAAGTATTATGAAGTCCCATTGATTAAAAAAAAGTAAATGGAGTACAGAACTCGGTAAAAAAAAAGAAAAGTCTTACAGGCAACATTGCAGTATGTGAGGACACTGTTCTTTCAACTAATTCATTTTCTAAGATTAAAAAAAGAAAAAAAAACCTGGATGCCACACTCCAAAAAATCAACAAAAAACATGGAATACTTCATTCCTGATTGAAGTAGGAAAAAAAAACTAACAAAAAATATTCATTTTGTTTTCTGAAATATTCCATGCCCCAAAAGGAATTAAAGGCTGAATCAATCAAGAATCTGGAAAATTTTTTATCTGGTTACCTGCCCTCGTTTTCTTCCTTCACTGCTGCTCCTTTCTGAATCTGGAATCTGTCTGTGGAACTGTTTCTTTTTCTTGTGTGCAGCATTCCTGTTGAATGTCACTGTTTTTACCCCCAAGTTGCAGTGTGTGCATCATTTCCGTTGTATGTCAGCTTTACCCCAAGTTGCATCATGTGCAGCATTCCTATTGTACGTCACTGTTTTTACCTCAAGTTGCATGGTTCGTGTTGTCAGTCTGGCTAAACTGCTTCACAATATCTTGGCCTTCTGCTCTAGGACATGTATATAATTATGTCACTGGTGTTCTCACCTGAAGTCCTCCTCCGTCACTGTCTACCAGTGTTGTCCTCATGATTGATGGGCAGTGGTGTCCTTGGCAACTATGGTTTTCCTTGATGACTGTAGTTGTCTTCCTTGACTGTAGCTGTCTTCCTTGACTGTAGTTTTCCTTGGTGACTGTAGTTCTCTTCCTTGGTGACTGTAGTTCTCTTCCTTGGTGACTGTAGTTCTCTTCCTTGGTGACTGTAGTTCTCTTCCTTGGTGACTGTAGTTCTCTTCCTTGGTGACTGTAGTTCTCTTCCTTGGTGACTGTAGTTCTCTTCCTTGGTGACTGTAGTCTTCCTTGGTGACTGTAGTTCTCTTCCTTGGTGACTGTAGTTCTCTTCCTTGGTGACTGTAGTTCTCTTCCTTGGTGACTGTAGTCTTCCTTGGTGACTGTAGTTCTCTTCCTTGGTGACTGTAGTCTTCCTTGGTGACTGGTTGTCTTCTTTGGCGACTCTGGTTGTCGCCCCTGAAGTGAAAAATCTTTGACGCGTATACTGGGCTTCTTAGTGTTTCTAGTGGAGTGGAGGAAGCTGGTTGCAAAATCTTCAGTGGTGTCCCAAAGGTCTCCGAGACTACGGGCTAGGTGAGGATGAAGGTGAAGGTGAGGGTGAAGGTGAGGGTGAAGGTGAGGGTGAAGGTGAAGGTGAAGGTGAAGGTAAAGTGTTCCCCTGTGATGAGATCCTATAGACAAAAAGAAAAGCAGCAGAGATGAAGGCTTGTGTGTGTGTGTGTGTGTGTGTGTGTGTGTGTGTGTGTGTGTGTGTGTGTGTGTGTGTGTGTGTGTGTGTACGTGTGTGTGTGCGTGTGTGTGTGCGTGTGTGTGTGCGCGAGCGTGTGTATTTGAGTGTGTGCATGAGTGTGTGTGTGTGTGTGTGTGTGTGTGTGTGTGTGTGTGTGTGTGTGTGTGTACGTGTGTGTGTGCGTGTGTGTGTGTGTGCGCGCGCGTGTGTATTTGAGTGTGTGCATGAGTGTGTGCATGAGTGTGTGCATGAGTGTGTGTGTGTGTGTGAGTGTGTGTGTTGTGTGTGTGTGTGTGTGTGTGTGTGTGTGTGTGTGTGTGTGTGTGTGTGTGTGTGTGTGCGCGCGTGAACATCCTTTATTTTTCCTTCCTCATCTAGAGCTCCCATGTGAACTGTAGGCACATTCCGACTTCGGGGTTAGTATCTAGATACGCCAGCGTGCATGCGGTTTTCTGTCTTTTTTCTGTTTAAATGTCTTCCCTTTCATGGTCTACTGATCTAAAAGGCGGAACAGGTTTTTAATGTACGCAATTTGTAGTGGATGAGTTAGCCCATGGGACCTCAGTTTATAGTCTAATCCGAAAGACTTTCGGGGGAGTGGAGTTGGTATTGATAACTGCATGGGAAAATCTTATAAGTACTCTTTTTATTTACATCCAGTCTGTGTGTGTATGCAGTTTTGTAAATATCTGTTCCCACCAGCACACAATGGCCTACTCTTACGAAAAGCGGAACAGAATTTAACGTGTGCGCAGGATGTTCTGCGAGCTTTTACGCGGAGTGGATGCAGAGAGCATATTTTTTTCTATACTCAATGTTAGTTATCTGTCTATGCCTTTATTTCTCTTATTCCCAAGCTAATGAAATAAGCGCTCGTGTGCTTGCTTTTTACGTTCAGTCCCCGTGTTCATGGGGTTTGTCCATTTTGTCATCTTGTTCCCACCAGCACACAATAGCCCACTTTTCCGAAAGGCGGAACAGGCTTGAACATGTTCGCAAGATGTTCTACGTGTGTTCGCACATTGTACTTCGGGTTTATAGTTCACCCTGTGTGCATATGGTTTGCAAATTTTGTCATCTTGTTCCCACCTGCACACAAAGCCTACTCTTCCTTAAAGTGGAACAGGTTTTTGTGAGCGAAAGATGTTCTGCGTGTGTTCGTATATAGGACCTTGGGTTTACAGTCTCATCCAAAAAAAGACTTTTGGGGGAGGGAGGGTGCAATCGGCACTGATGTTAACTCCAGAGAAAAACAACCCCCTCGAACGAGCGTTTGGGTGGTGGGTGGTTCAAACCTCCAGACGGTCAGATTACGAGTTCTAGGGTCTAACCACTAGACCCCGACTGGTACCTGTACCTACCTGTACCTGACTTCTCTGCTGACTGACAGTACAGCAGGTAGAGGTTTCTGACTCTTACCTGTAGGAGGAAGATGTTTCTGACTGGTACCTGTAGCATGTAGATGTTTGACTGGTACCTGTAGCACATGTTTCTGACTGGAACCTGTAGCAGGTAGAGGTTTCTGACTGGTACTTGTAGCAAGTACATTTTCTGCTATTGCTGAACGGCTGAAGTCAGACAACACGGGCTTGAAAAAAGTCGACCAGCTGCCTAGCCCATGATTTCTCTCCCCTGACGACCATCTTGGTTAGGGGACTTGCTGATACTGATGCTCTCCCTTTGTTAAACAGGCAGGTCATGAGGTCTTGTCCTCACACATCACTGTCAGGTCAGGTCAGGTCAGGTCAGGTCAGGTCAGGGGTCAGGTCAGGCCACTGGATTCCTGACTCACAGCCCCTGAAAGCAGAAAGTCGTCATCAGTAAGACTGAAAACCTTACTTGTTTTATTGGCTTGGTTGTTGAACTAATTTGATTTTGTTACTTTTTTCCTTGTTCATCGGCTAGACCTTCCAAATTCACCAATGGCGAGATTTAGCATATGACATCGTTTCCCCACTGTTAAAACAGCTGCATTCCGACTTCGGGGATGATGTCTACACACGACATCAGTGTGCCTGCGTTCTTGAGATTTTTTCATCTCTTCCTGCCGGAATGCCATGGCCTACTCTTCTCAAAAACGGAACGGATTTCAACGTGTGCGCAAGATGTTCCGCGCGCGTTTGCAGGAGGGGCCTTGTGTTATAGCCTCAACCAAACCTTTCGTGAAGAGTCAAGTCGGGTGCTGATGTTAACTTAGCAAAAATAATCTCAGTTATCAAGTACACTACTACTTCTGCACATCATTTTTTCTGAATAAATATCCAAGCAAGGAGGCATTCTTTCAACACAATAAGCAGCAAACAAATCAAAGCGCCCACGCGTGCGCGCGCACACACACACACACACACACACACACACACACACACACACACACACACACACACACACACACACACACACACACACACACACGTACGCACGCAAACACACACACACACACACACAGATAGAGAGATACAGAGACAAAGACAGAGACAAAAACAGAGACAGAGACAGAAACAGAGACAGAAACAGAGACACATAGTCTTTACAATAAAAAAACAAACAATGACTCATAGTATTTTACCAGAAGCCAACTCTAGTTTGCTCAGACTTCACGAGCTAAAACACCCACTACCTGAATCCTGCAGCATAAAGTCACTCCTCTTTACCTGCACACTTCTTACATATACTTACATGTTCTAAACATTTGATGAGTCAAGTTTCCAGACGATGGGCCCAGTTTTGAGGAGACGGCTCCCGGATGATCCACATGATGACTCACCACAGAAGAGGACTCTCAGATGACCCACAAGACCACTCACCAGATTAGGACCCGCGTGGAATAAAGTCTGGGAAGGAAGGAGCCTAAGGAAATGCTGTGAACGTGAAAGGTGACAAAGCCACAGTTCCTCGTGACCGCTGTCTCAAAACCTTTGTAGGATATGATGTTTTCCAACACCAAGATCATTGTAGGTGGTGGTGTTTACACCAAGATCACTGTAGGTGGTGGTGTTTACCGACACCAGGATGCTGTAGGTAGTGGTGTTTACGGACACCAGGATCACGGTAGGTGGTGGTGTTTACGGACACCAAGATCGTTGTAGGTGGTGGTGTTTACACCAGGATCACGGTAGGTGGTGGTGTTTACGGACACCAGGATCACGGTAGGTGGTGGTGTTTACGGACACCAAGATCGTTGTAGGTGGTGGTGTTTACACCAAGATCACAGTAGGTGGTGGTGTTTACGGACACCAGGATCACGGTAGGTGGTGGTGTTTACGGACACCAAGATCACGGTAGGTGGTGGTGTTTACACCAGGATCACGGTAGGTGGTGGTGTTTACGGACACCAGGATCACGGTAGGTGGTGGTGTTTACGGACACCAAGATCGTTGTAGGTGGTGGTGTTTACACCAAGATCACAGTAGGTGGTGGTGTTTACGGACACCAGGATCAC
>JASPKP010000170.1:30000-55000 GCA_030674155.1 Stramonita haemastoma | reverse complement strand
GGAATGGGTGCTACACTAGGAGTTCACATATCTCTCTCTCTCTCTCTCTTTCTCTCTCTCTCTCTCTCTCTCTCTCTCTCTCTCTCTCTCTCTCTCTCTCTCTCTCTCTCTCTCTCTCTCTCTCTCTCTCTCTCTCTCTCTCTCTTATCTCTTATCTCTTATCTATTATCCTCAAATAAAAGAATTTTGCCTTGCCTTTGCCTTGCCTTGCCTAGCATTACCTTGCCTTGCTCTCTCTCTCTCTCTCTCTCTCTCTCTCTCTCTCTCTCTCTCTCTCTCTCTCTCTCTCTCTCTCTCTCTCTCTCTCTCTCTCTCTTATCAAGTCAAGTCAAGTCAAGTCAAGTCAAGTCAAGTCAAGTTAAATTTTTCTTTCCAGATGGTACATTGAATAAGCATTGATTTGTTGTTTTTTTTTATCAAGCCATCTATCTAGGGGAAAAAAGGAGAAAAATAGACATTTCACCAATATTGTTTAACTAATATGACTCAACAGCTCCCAAATTAAAATCATACATGTATAAACAAACAAACAAAAAAGAAGAAAAAAAAAAGAAAAGAAGAGGAAGAAAAAACACTCAAAAGTCACACACACACACACACACACACACACACACACACACACACACACACACACACACACACACACACACACACACACACACACACACACACACACACACACACACACATAACACACACACACACGCACATAAACACACACACATACATAAACACACATAAACACACTCACACAGACACACGTGCGCGCGCACGCACACACGCGCGCGCGCTCGCTACACGAGCATGTATAATATACTCATGCACACATTTTGAGTTTTAAAAAATCATAGTGTTAAACAAACAAATTATATCAGTTATAATATCACTAATAGCATTATTTAAAAGTTAAAAAAGGCAATTTATATCAGGTTACAATATCTGATCAGGTTACAATATCTCCATACTTTCAATTCATACATTATACCCAAAAAGAGGGAAAATATCAAAAGTCCAACAGAAAACAATACAAACAAAACCAAACAAAAAACCAACTACGATTAAAATACAAAATGATAGCACCCATCACCACTGATAAAAGACCCCCCCCCACACACACACACACAAGTAACACAAAAAAGAAGGTTGGAACAGACGGGACGTGGCAAAACACAAACAAAATTATAGTAATGACAAATGATCATACTAATAAATATAAAAACCTTACACATATCATTATTATCATTATTATTATTATTATTATTATTATTATTATTATTATTATTATTATTATTATTATTATTATTATTATTATTACTACTACTACTACTACATACTACTACTACTACTACTACTACTACTACTACTACTACTACTACTACTATTATTGTTAGTAATATTATTACTATTATTACTATTATTGTTAGTAATATTATTACTATTATTGTTGTTGTTGTTGTTCTTCTTCTTCTTTTTCTTCTTCTTCTTCTTCTTCTTCTTCTTCTTCTTCTTCTTCTTCTTCTTCTGAATCAGTATCGTGTTAAAGGTATGGGCAAAAGAGTGCAAATTTACTCAGGTACACTGTAAAGTGACAGGTCCATTGCTTTTTGAAATAGAATAAAACAGAATACATCTCAGCAATGTGGCAGTATCCATCAGCTAATCCACAAGAAAACATCACATTAATCTGGTGCTGTACAATCATGTTTGTATTCATCAGATAATCCACAAGATTGATGCTGGGGGCAACAGCAAAGTGAGAGGCTGTATAGTCAGTGGCTTTATCCCAGTCCTTGATTAATTTAAACCATTGATGCTGGGGGCAACAGCAAAGTGAGAGGCTGTATGATCAGTGGCTTTCTTTCCCACTCATAGAATTCCACTTTACAGCTTAGTCTTTAGTGATCGACTAGGACTCTCTTATTAGGAGGCTTGACTTGCACAGTCCATTATGTGCTGCAGCTCTGGGGGCTAGTTGGCCTTTGAAGAACATCTCCAACGCTGACTGTCCTTATGCCCTCTTGACTGAGAGAGTGGGGATGAACTGTGGGCAAGGTATCTCCACTATAATCAAATTTCTGCCCAGTTCCCGAAATAGCAGCTGCCTCCTCTGCTGTTTTGGAGGTCATCGTGGAACATGACAGACAAATAAACAAACAACAAATCCACAAGGAAATAATTATCAGTCATTTGGCACTGCAGTCATGCTTGTATCCATCAGGTACTGATAAGAAAACATCCCATTTATTGGCACTGCACAGTCCTGTTTCCTCAGGCCTGATGAGGAATCAGCTTGAAAGCAACTCTGCCATCACAGAAAGAAATAGATCAATAAAAAATAAATAGATAAATACATTTGTAATTATTTTTGTCGCTACTTTCAGCAGCCAAAAAGGTTGACTTACCGGAATGTAAAATAAAAATGAATAAATAAAGAAACAAATAAATAAATAAATAAATCAATTAATTAATTAATTGATTAATTAATCAATTAAATAATTAATTGATTAATTATTTAATTAATTGGTTTTTTCCCCATTTTTTGTCACATCTTTCAGCAGCAAACAGCTTGACTCACAGGAATGTTAAAATTAATAAATAAGTAAATAAATAAATAAATGAATAAATAAATACATAAATAAATAAAGTGTTAATTATTCTTTGTCCCTACTTTCATCAGAAAATAGTTTGACTCACAGGGATGTGTTAATATATAAATATATATATATTTTAATATATATATATTTATATATCTATATATATATCTATATCTATCTATATATCTATATCTTATTATCTATCTATCTATATTATATCTATATATATCTATATATATCTCTTATCTTCTCATCTCTCTCTCTCATCTATCTCTCTTCTCCTCTCTCTCTCTCTCTCTCTCTCTCTCACTTCTCTTTTATATATATATATATATATATATATAAGCCCACCATCTAGCAAACACCCACCCCCCACTTTGGGCCAAAAGTTGTGCGCAGGGGTAGCTACCTAGCAAACGCCCATCCTGCTTTTTTCAAAGAGACTATGTTCACTTTCACTAGAATTTGTGCAGACTGTTCTAAAAGTCATCTTTTCCCCCTTCTTTACCTTTTCGTGTTTCTTTCCTCTTTTTTTCTTATTCTTTGTCCCCTCTCCTCACTCGGACCCATCCCCAACAAAGTGACTTAGAATTACGTCATGCTTTGTCCACTGACGTCTTTTGTCTGTCAGTGACATATGGGTACTTTTGACAATGCTTCCTGATGGCCGGAATATGGTTCTTGAACCTATCTGTGCCATTTTTGCAAAATGCCAAAGCGACAACACTATATCTTTCAAATTGGAAGCCCTCCAGTATCTGGATAACAAAGCAGGTGGGAATGTTTTAAAGTGTGCCCCTGAATTTTCTGTGGATAGGGAATGGAGCGAAAACAGAGATAGACTTGAACAGCACTACGGAAATGACAAACAAAAACGGAAACTGTCAAAAGGACCAGCAGTTAGATCTGAACATGTCGACCAAGGTGTGCTGCATTATCTGGAAGATGAAAGATCTGAAGGCAGGGTATTGCGAAACAAAGACCTACAAACTGAAAGCCATGGAACTCGTTGGCCTTCTTTGCCTCAAAGTCCCTTTTTTTCTATTTTCCTTCACTTCTACTCACACGACCTAACTTACATGCTTTGAGGTTTGTATTTACTCAATTACAGGGTTGAGCACAAAAATTACTTTGTGCAAAGGAGTCTATCCCTAGCAGACGCCCACCCCCCAATTTTGCCCTAAATCAGTGCACAGGGAGGGTGGGCGTATGCTAGGAATTTTCCAAAAGCAGACATGCACAAAGCCATTGACGGTCCAAGGGAAAAAACTCATTCAAAAACGTCGCTGATTCGGCATGTGTACTTTCCCTTGGATTTGCATGCCAACAAGTAAACCGGGATGTTCTGGGTTCGATTCCAAGTCTCGCCCTTTCTTCCCAATTTGGCGAAAAATTGGAACAGAATGTCAAAGTCCTTGGGATGAAGCTATAAACCAAGGCCCTATGTACGTGCCTGTTGAAGTGAAAGTCAGGGGCAAACATTCATTTCCAGATAGGACATTGACTAAGAAGGGCATTGATTTTTACATGAGGCAATTAGTCTGATAAATGGTACATAAGTATATAAGTATATATAAGTATATATATATATAATATATATATATATATATATATATATATATATATATATATATATATATATATATAAGAAGCTAATCAAAACAAACGATGCAATTAAAAGAACCCCCCCCCAAAAAAAAAAAAACCAACCGCAAACAAAGAAAAAAAAAACGCTCAACCACGACCCATGTGCGTGCACACAAACACACTGTGTCAAGATAATGTCTTTATACAATCTGGGATATCAGATGGACATATTCCCTCTGAGGTGGGGGGAGGGGGGAGGCTGTCAGTATAGACAGCATCACCACTTTTTTTTTTTAAAGTCCTGTGCTAAGAATTCCTTCTCTTCTATCTCTCTCTTTGTTTCTGCTTTGGTCATTTTCCTCTTATCTATCATCTGCCTTCTTGGTTCATTCTTCTGCTTTTTCGCAGAAAGACTGAAAACGTAACAGTTCTCTCCCACTTCTAGAGGGATGCACCGGGCCTGACTTGTCAGGTGTTTAACAGCAGCACTATGCATATTTTGTGCTAGGCATGGTTTGCTCATATGACAGACAACAAGAGCTACTGTCTGAGCATTCAAAGAAGAAAAAAGTGGGGAAATGAAAGGGGGAGTGGTAGAATGGGGTGTAAGTTTGTAGCAGTTTGTGTCTGCCATTGTGGTGTGTGTGTGTGTGTGTGTTTGTGTGTGTGTGTGTGTGTGTGCGTGCGCGCGCGCGCGCGCGCGCGCGTGCATGAGTGTATACATTCGTGTTTGCTAAAAGTATTAATTGTCATTAATTGCTTGTGTGTTGTATAGGTCGAATACAAGCGCTTTGATTTGTTTTTGCAAGATAATAGTGCTGTTTGTTTTGTTCTGTTTCAGCAAAACCAATACTACAAGGCACTGCCCAAGGAGGAAGAAAAAAAGGCAGACCAAAGAAGAGATGGGAGGACATCAGTGAATGGACAGGCCTAGAACTCAACAAAACCCTGAGAAAGGCAGAACAGAGACAGGAATGGAGGGAACTGGTTGTCAAGTCTTCATAGATGCCCCCACGGGCCTGTGGCGACACGGCAGCCCTCAAGAGCTGAGAATGCTAATTTTTGGCAAGGTAATCGGGTGCAGTGTACGCAAAAAAACCCAAGCAGGGCGCACTATAATAATGACAATATACAGGCATATAATGCACCACAGACGTGCAGGGTCCCCTCCACATGCGCGCACACAAACAAACACACTGAAAAACAACAGCGCGAACGCGCGCTAGCACGCATACCCCGCCCCCCTGCAGAAAAATGTGCGGTTTGGGGCCAAGACGGGACCCATAGAGCCCTTTTTCAGGCCCGGCCGACCCCGAATTCTGCAGGGTTACAGACCCCAAGGAACCAAGGCAAGATGGCACTGTACGCCCACGCCCTCCTCTACTATCTCAGACGTGTGTTGCGCTGGACCTTTGGCGACACCGCAGCCCTCAAGAGCTGAGAATGCTAGTTTCTGGCAAGGTAATCGGGTGCAGTGTACGCAACACAAACCAAGAAGGATGCACTATAATAATGACAATATACAGCAAAATGATGCAGCACAGCAAAGTGCAGGGTCCTCACCATATGTTCGCACAAAAACAAACGCACTGACAAACACCAGCGCGCGCGTGCGTGCGTGCATGCATACCCAACCTCTTGCCAAAAAGGTGCGGTTTGGGGCAAAGACGGGACCGAAGAGCCCTTTTCAAGCCCGTCCTCCCCCGACTTTTGCACGGTTACAAACCCCAAGGCACCAGGACAATATGTCACTGTATGCATACTCGCTCCCCTACCATCTTCGACGTGTATGGCGCCGGACTTGTGGCGACACCGCAGCCCTCAAGAGCTGAGAAAGCCAGTTTGTCGCCATGAAATCGGGTACAGTGTACGCACCAAAAACCAAGCAGTGTGCACAATAATAATGACAATATACAGCAAAATGATGCAGCACAGCAAAATGTTAGTTCCTTGGAACAAAAACTGGAACAATATACACAATGAACTGTAGCAGTACACATAATAATAATGATGTTCGACAATAGTGGTTGCCTGCATAAAATGTGACAATTATGAAAGGACTTTCCATGACAAAAAAATAAAGGCAACTGAAGCCACTCTTCTTGTAAGAACGTACATTGATATGAAAGTTTATTTTCTTGTATAGAGGATTTATCATATAATGGTATTATTCACCGCTCGATGGTACATTTATTTGAATGTTTGATTAATTTTTACAGTGTAGTTATCATAAACAGAATTGTAATTATCATCTTGATGGTCTTTTCTGCGATTTAAAGATGACATTTCGGCAAAGATGGCAGAAATCTATAGGGACTAGTAGTCATCAGGCAAGTTTTTCAACTTACCTCCACTTCATTTATAAACTTTAGTTGCCCCAAAGAAGGCAACAGCGTTCTTCAACCATGGTAGATAATTTAGAAGCCTTGCACATGCGCGTGAGTTAACTCCCGTGACAGAGAGAGCCTTTATGAATTTTACACACACCAAAGAAGGCAACAGTGTTCTTTATCAGGGGGAGACAATTAAAAAGCCTGTACGTTTAGAGTGAAGAATGTGGTAACCTGCCCAAAAGGAAAACAATATACTGGGAATATTTTTTCCTGATTTTGCCCTCTTATATTTTTTGGTGTTATTGTTGCAAACAGTTTATCTTTACAGTGCAGCCAACAGATTATTGTTTTGCACACTTTGAGAAAAGTGAGGCTAGAGTGAGGGGTAGTATACATGTGTATGCCTTGCACACTTCCTACTGGGAGACCAAAAGATAATTTTTACATCAAACATTTCCCTTATGTGCTGCTGTGGTGTAAAATGAAACCATAGGCCTAAAATAGTTTACAGCATGGTGTCAGGTTGATAGTAGGCCTACTGTCTACAAATCAGACAGCTCCATTGCCAGTCTAGTCAAATCCAATTAACTAATATTATTTTGACATATGAATTTTTTGCTGGGAATGAACTCAACATTTGTTTTATTTACTTTTTTTTCTCTGAATCGGAGAGAGATCAAATGTAGGGAAATGAAAAGAAATTCTTTTATTTTGAGGATAATGAATAAGCACTCGTGTGCTTTTATACATCCAGTCCCCGCTCTTATCAGGGATAACAATATAAATCAGCCTCTAATTAAAAATAAGACAAACAAACAAACAACAATTGTGGCAGTGTAATATACAGTATGATATTGATTGTGATACAATGCTTACAAGAATTATAAGATTATAGGGTGATCATTATACTTTGTTTGCTTTTGTTTCAAAGCTTTAATTTTTTATACAGTTGCAGGTAGACATGAGGTAGGTAAGGGAGATGCAGTGACAGCGTCACTTCAGACATCCAGCAGCAGGAGAGCAGCTTGAGGGGAGCCACAGGACAGAGAGAGCAGGGGTGCAGTCTGGGCACACTGACCTGCATCCTCAGTTCTCCAGCTAGTATACCTGTCCCGAATCACATTACGTGTGTGTGTGTTGTGTGTGTGTGTGTGTGTGTGTGTGTGTGTGTGTGTGTGTGGTGTGTGTTGTGTGTGTGTGTGTGTGTGTATGTGTGTGTGTGCGCGCGCGCGCGCGCGCGCGCGCGCGCGCGTGTGTGTGTGTGTGTGTGTGTGTGTGTGTGTGTGGTGTGTGTGTGCTTAGCTACACCAAGCAACCCAACCATATTACCAGCAATATCAGAAGTCATATTCTACCAACTACTCTCTATGTTAGGGCTGTCAACTTACAACATTCCTTCTTTTGTTTTGTAAATATGTTTCAATTTATCCATTTATCCAATAGTTTGTTTTCTTAACTTAGTCATGTATTCATTAACCTATTTATCTATCATTTATTTATTTATTTATTTATTTATTTATTTATTTATCTATTCATTTATTTGTTTGTTTGTGATGATTGATTGATTTATTGTCTGTCGATCTGTCTGTCTGTCTGTCTGTCTGTCTGTCTGTCTGTCTGTCTGTCTGTCTGTCTGTCTGTCTCTCTCTCTCTCTCTCTCTCTCTCTCTCTCTCTCTCTCTCTCTCTCTCTCTCTCTCTCTCTCTCTCCCTCCCTCCCTCTTTCTCCCTCTCTCTCTCTTCCTGTCTCTCTCTCCCCTCTTTCTCCCCCCCCTCTCTCACTCTCTCTCTACCCCCCTCTCTCTCCTCCCCTTCTCCTCACTCTATTCAAGCCTAGCTGTGTTGCACCTGAACTGACGCCCTCCCCAACTGTCATCTGCCCTAAATCTTCCCCAGGACACAAGACAGGTAGCTAGGGGGGGGGGGGGGGGTGGGGGGGGGAGAGGTAGGGGGGTTTAAGTGGTGAGGAATTGAGGGTTGGGGGGTAAGCTGACTGTTATCTAGGACAGAGCTAAAGTCACAGCGACCTCAGAGAGAGTGGGTGAAAATGAGGGAAGGAAGAGAGGGGTGAGGGTGAGGGTGGGGCAGGGGGGAGGGAGGGAAGGAAGGAGGGGTGGGGGTGAGGGTGGGGCAGGGGGGAGGGAGGGAAGGAAGAGAGGGGTGGGGGTGAGGAGTGAGACAGGGGGGAGGGAGGGAAGGAAGAGAGGGGTGAGGGTGGGGCAGGGGGAGGGAGGGAAGGAAGAGAGGGGTGGGTGTGAGGGTGGGGCAGGGGGGAGGGAGGGAAGGAAGAGAGGGGTGGGGGTGAGGGTGGGGCAGGGGGGAGGGAGGGAAGAAAGAGAGGGGTGGGGGTGAGGGTGGGGCAGGGAGGGAGGGAAGGAAGAGAGGGGTGGGGGCAATCCTGCCTCTGCATGCAAACTGTTTGTGCAGATCTGTGACAAGGTGTCCATGTCAGCAATGTCTCAAGTCAGGTAGACTCACTGGCTGGCCTGTTTGCTATACACACACGTTGACTGGTGTGCACATGTACATGTGCAGGCCTGTTTGCTAACACACACGTTGACTGGTGTGCACATGTACATGTGCAGGCCTGTTTGCTGTACACACACGGTGACTGATCATTTTGACTTTACTTGACTTCACACACACACACACACACACACACACACACACACACACACGCACACGCACACGCACACGACACACACACACACACACACACACAACACCAGCAGGAAGGGCAGCATGCACGTAGGCGCTAATATTCCCTGCTAAAAAAGTATCTAAAAATTCCAGAGTTATTTTATAGTTATCCCATCCGCCACTATTCTCTGTTTCTCTCTTCCTTTCCCTCTTCATTCTATCAATATTTCAACCTTTAAAACTATCGTTTTTTATCATAAAGGTTTTTTTTTTCTTTTATTCTGAATGTCGAAAACTGTATTTATTTATGTTTTCATTTTCACCTAGTCATTTTATCATTTGTTTATTAGTTTAAGACTTGTGTTTAAAATATTCCCTCCCCCAACCCCTGTTGAATATCACTTCATGTGGAAGGACATACAAGTTGAGATAAATACTATTACATTCCAAAACATGCAATTAAAATGACGATCAGTTATCCAAGGAAGAATCTCAGCCTGTATGATGACTTTTAGCACATCTAGTCCAGCATCACGAGAGAGAGGAGAGAGAGAGAGAGAGAGAGAGAGAGAGAGAGAGAGAGAGAGAGAGAGAGAGAGAGAGAGAGAGAGGAGAGAGAGAGAGAGAGAGAGAGAGAGAGAGAGAGGAGAGAGAGAGAGAGAGAGAGAGAGAGAGAGAGAGAGAGAGAGGAGAGAGAGAGAGAGAAGAGAGAGAGAGAGAGGAGAGAGAGAGAGAGAGAGAGAGAGAGAGAGAGAGAGAGAGAGAGAGAGGAGAGAGAGAGAGAGAGAGAGAGAGAGGAGAGAGAGAGAGAGAGAGAGAGAGAGAGAGAGAGGAGAGAGAGAGAGAGAAAGAGCACTGAAATGGTTTAATGATACTTCGGCCTTAGACCAAATACAACCAAATGTAGGATGAGTATAGTAATACAGGTATATTATGTTAATAAATTTCAAAACACATAAAAAACCCAAACTCAGGATTAGAAAAAAATACAGGGAACATTGAAACCAAATCACTTAATTAAAGATCAAGACACATTGGAAAGAAACTAGCATGGTGCAATATGAATATGTGCTTGACCCTGGCTGAACATTCAAGATATCTCAGTGCACTATCAAAAGATTTAAAAAGATCAATCAGCCAAGCTAGCACATCATGCCTCAACAACATATATCACATTCGGACAATACATCTCTTTCTTCTGCTAACTGAGTGAAAGACATAATATGGGAGATACTGTGCATCTGGTGAATGTTTGACATTGCAGCAACACATGAATGGGAACTTAAGTTAAATTCTCCAGGAATTTCTTTCTAAGGCCCGAATACATGAGACAGTCAAAGGGACAATGCTGCTGTCTTCCACACAAAAAGGACAGTTTTTGTTTGCAGGGAATCACTGTGTCGATATACATTTACATTGCGTTGCAGGACATTAAATCTTAATTGAGAGATACTAACCCTAAAACAGTAGGTTTCAATATCATGAATACATTTTTCTCTTTCAAAAATTGTTTTAAATGATCTATAATCTTCATATCTATTGCGCTTTTCAATTGTGGAAAACAACTCTTGTATGAAGGTATTAACGAGTCTCTGCTTAAATGAATGTAAGAATGCTTGAACATCCCCCACACCTTGCTGCTCCCAAACAAACTGAAATCCCGTCTTGCATAAAATTTCCCTTACTTTTGTTACCCAGCAATTCTTCCCTGTTCTATCTAGATTAAACAACATATGATAAGCCTTGTAAGATGATATATTAGTTTCCATATTTTGTAACAACCTAAACCAATATCGCAAGGCAGAAACACACGAATTTACATACAGACGACATCTCCCCAAGTCACCACAGATCATCTTCTTTGGAGTGTTTGCTGGAACACCCAGGAATCTTTCGCCGACTATCACATGTACTTTTTCTAAATGATCTAGCTTGGCCAGTCCCCAAAATTGGGATGCATAAAGTAAAGCGGGTTGTATTTTAGTGTCAAACATCTTAGATAATGTATTAGCAGTCATTTTCTTATATTTGTAATAATATTAATAATGATAATAATAATACATGGAATTTGTATAGCGCTATATCTTGTAAAAAAAACAAATCAAAGCGCTTGCATTCGACCTACACGACACATAATCAACAACAATTTACAGTTTTAACAAATTCGAATGTACACACACGCACGCACACACGCACGCACGCAGCATGCTCGCGCGCACACACACCTACAAACGTTATGCACTTTGGCAGGTGGATGTTGAAGGCAGGGACAGGTAAGAGATGGAAGTGGAAGGAGAAAAACTTAGGTTTGAAATAAGTGTGTCTTGAGATTGGATTTAAAAGTGTCATAAGTAGGTTTTTGCCGGAGGGAGAGAGGAAGATCGTTCCAGATCAATGGACCAGAAACAGAGAAAAAGCAGCGGCCAACGGTAGATAGGTTGAATCTGGGTATTCTTAAGGACAAAGTATCTGCCGACGAGCGGAGGGAGCGAGAAGGTGTGTACAAGTGAAGATATTCACAGAGGTAGAAGGGTGCAGTATTGTGGAGACATTTGTAACAGAGGGTATTGATCTTGTAGTTTACTCTCTGTGGTACGGGCAGCCAATGGAGAGATTGCAAGAGAGGGGTAATGTGCTCAGATTTTTTCTTTCTGAGGACCAGACGAGCTGCAGAGTTTTGTATACGTTGAAGAGAGTGGATGGATGATGCTGGCAGACCCGCCAAAAGAGAATTGCAATAGTCCAGACGTGAGAGAATAAGAGAAGTGACAAGTTTGGAAGTTGCATCAGTGGACAGGTACTTTCGAATTGCGCTAATACGCCGTAGTTGATAGTAGCATGACTGACAGGTTTGGGTAATGAATTTTTGTATGGAGAGAGTGTTGTCCACAACGACTCCTAGATACTTCACAGAAGTGGATAGCGGAACTGACGTATTGGAGGCTTTATTCAATTGCACAGCTTCCTTCTTACCCCTTGTTGCTAAGTGCTGAGTTCCTTTCTTCATGCTAATCATTGTCGTCAAATTAAACCGTCAGTAACAATAATCATTTACAACTTCTAATTTGTTACCATCAACAATCCATTGCTCGATTTGGCCTAAATAACCCCCTTTTCTAAGTACCATGACTTTTGTTTTTACAGTGTTAACATTTAATTTTATTTCCATACAGCATCTATGTAATACATTTAGTTGGAGTTGTAGATAACAAAGCCACATCATCAGCAAAAATCAGAATAGATAGTCCAATACCGCCTAGAAGTATTTGTATGCCATGCTTAACTTCAGCATTCTTGTGGTCAGTTAGCTGATTTATATAAAAAAAAAAAAAAAAAAACCAGAGAGAACAGTGTAGGGCTCAGTATGCATCCTTGCCCTACACCAAGCAGTCATTCAAAATATCGTCAACTCATTGATTGCACGCACACATTAGAGTAATGAACACTACACTGATTCCAAGCACACCATAGATTTTCCTTTTACACCTTGCTCTTTTTTAGACACTTAAGAGGCTTGTCATGGCAAAGAAAGAGAGAGAGAGAGAGAGAGAACAAATTTTGAACAAATTTTATTTTTCAGAGGGTAATAGATTAAGCACTACAAGCTTTTTTAACATCCAGCCCTCGAGGGAAAAAAACAACAACAAACGAATAAAGAAATAGAAATAGAAAACGAGCATAAAAAAGCTTAATAACAAGAGGGGAAAAAAAAATCATGGGAAGAATATGCATAGTTACAAAAATCCATAGAAAGTAGTACTCATTCTCTCTCCCGATCCCCCCTACACACACACACACACACACACACACACACACACACACACACACACACACACACACACACACACACACACACACACACACACACACACACACACCGAAAGGCAAGAAAGAAATAGAAAAACATGAGAGAGAGAGAGAGAGAGAGAGAGAGAGAGAGAGAGAGAGAGAGAGAGAGAGAGAGAGAGAGAGAGAGAGAGAGAGAGACAGAGACAGAGACAGAGACAGAGACAGAGACAGAGAGACAGACAGACAGACAGATAGACAGACAGGCAGGCAGGCAGGCAGGCAGGCAGGCAGGCAGGCAGGCAGGCAGACAGACAGACAGACAGGCAAACAGAGAGAGACAGAGACAGAGACAGATTAAATGTATATATGGACAATGAAAAACACACCAAAAAATAACAGAAATGCATAACAACAGAAACTAACTGTACTATCCGAGGAAAAAATTCACGTAATTAAGACTTCTAGTGGTGTGATCAAAACATCTGTGGTGAAAGCAGAGTGACATTTTCATGAGTCATCAGAAAATCATACAACAAAAACTTAAATCTTGAAAACTTTGATTCATATTTTAGAAAGGTTGGGAGTCTATTCCAAAAAACCAGCTCCCAGAATATATTAGACTTGATTTAAACAGAGTAATGGTTGGTAAAGGAAGGTTGATTTTATGTGAATGTCGAGATTCGTTTACACTGAACATGCTGCTTAAGGAAGATGGGGCATTACCATGAAGGATTTTATGCATTAGTACACCTTTATTGAACAACAATCTTGTTTTGAGAGGCAGAATATTTACATTTTTGTAATCTGAAAATGTCAGTGAAGATGACTTATCTATTACTATTTTGACAGCTCTTTTATGAATACTGATTAATGGTTTGAAAAGGTTATTACTGGCTAGGTCCCATAGTGTAGATGCATAATCCACACTAGACTGAATAAATGAATAAAAAAATATTTTTCTTGCATTCAGATTAAGACAGTGTTTGATCTTATTTAACTGGTATGTTTTGGAGGCAATTTTCTTTGTTATGTTACGTATATGTACAGACCAAGACAAATTATTATCAATCGTTACTCCCAAAATTTTGTGATTAGAAACTTCTTCAATTCTGACATTGTTGATATAAATAGGAGGTAAGTTTATATTAAGATTTTGACGTTTTTGTCTTGTTGATAACAGCATGAATTTCGTTTTACCTGGATGAAGGGCCAAATGGTTAATTTGTGTCCATTCGACAATGATATTTATGTTCTCTTGTAAACTTTGGCATACATGGAGAGGGTTTTTGTGGCTAGTATGAAGAGTTGTATCATCTGCAAATAGTTCATTTTGTATTTTAATACTTAATGGCAGGTCATTTATATAGAGAAGAAACAACAAGGGACCAAGCACTGATCCTTGCGGTACACCAAAGTTATTTACAAGAAAACTTGAAGAAGTGTTGTTTAGATATACTTTTTGCTGTCTTTCAGATAGGAAAGATGAAATCAGTTCGAGGATACTAGGAGATAGTTTGTAGACCGCAAGCTTCCGTAGTAGTAGCTTGTGGTCAATAACATCGAAAGCTTTAGCAAAATCAATAAAAAGTATACCTGTAAATTCTTTTTTATTCATATTAAGCAGCAATTTATCTGTCAGTTTAACAAGAGTGGTGTGGCATGAATGGTTTGCTCTGAAACCAGATTGATTTGGGTGTAATAGATTATGTTTGTTTAAGTGTGCAAGTAAACATTTGTAAATGTGCTGTTCTAATGGTTTTGAAAGAGTGGATAATATTGATATTGGTCTATAGTTTGATGGTTCTGAGGTATTGCCAGATTTGTGTAAAGGAATAATTTTTGCCTGTTTTAAGAGTTTAGGAAAGGTGTTTTTGCTTATGCAAAGATTGTAGACATATGTAAGTGTTTCTGCTATAATTGATGCGGATAGTTTAAGAATTTTCCCATCTAGTCCATCGAGACCACGTGTTGAGGATTGTTTCAGATGATTTAAAGCAGTGAATACTTCATTAACTGTAATAAGTTTTATTTCAGTTTTAGATTGAATATTCTTACTGTCGCAGAAATCTTTCAATTTTTTCAAGTCATTTTCTTTTGATTTGTCCTTAAAGATTAGTTGGTCAACAACAGATGTGAAATGAAGATTTAATTTATCAGCAGATATATCACAGTGAATGTTTGAGTTATTATTAAAACTTTTTTTGGTGAGCTGGTTAATAGTTTTCCAAATACATCTATTGTCCCTGTTGTTTTTAAGAAGCTCTTCAAAATACTTTTTTTTTTCAGCACGTAAAAGTGAAGTTACATAATTTCTTTGTTTCTTATAATCGTCTCGGAAACCTTTCTTTAATAGATAATCCCTATGATGTATATGTTTCTGTATTTTGTCAGTAAGCCAAGGTGGTTTTGTTTTGTATTTAACTCTTTTTGTTTGTAATGGAGCATGTTTATTGTAAACATTATAAAAAATAGAATACCAATATTCAATGGCTAGATTAGGATCAGTAATTTGATAAACATTGTTTAGATGTGAATTGAAAAGATCCTGTAGAAAGATGTTACTGTTAAAGTGTGAAAAATTTCTATAAGTTATAGTTTTGTGGCTAACTTTAGGAATTTTTACTCCTTTCTTGGACCATGTAATGCATATAGGGAAGTGATCACTGCAGCCAGAAATTGGAACATTTACCTCTACAATAGTTTCTTTATTTACAACATATATATGGTCAATCAAAGTTTTTGAAATATCTGTGACACGAGTTGGCATAGTTATCAATTGTTTCAAGTTGAAAGATTCGAATGTCTGTATCCAATGGTTATTTGGTTTTAATAAATCAATATTGAAATCACCTAATATAATAATATCATCATAATCTTTATCTATACTATCAAACATAGAAACATAGTGATCAATCCATTCTGCTTTTTCTTTGGGATTTCTATAAAGAAAACATAAAAGAATTGGTCTGGAATTTCTTAGTTTGATTTCAATCCAAATTGTTTCTACATAAAGTTGTTCTAAACTTGTAACTCTTTTGAACTGAATTGATTGATGAACATAAACAGCTATACCAGTTTCTTTATGAATTTGGGGGTCTCTTCGGATTGTATTGTAGCCTGGTATTGAGATGTCATTGTCTGAAATATGAGAGGATAAATGGGTTTCTGTAAAACCAAACACATGGAAATTTTTGCCTGAATTAGATAATATAGAAGATATTTCCGTCATTTTGTGTATTGCATGATTGATGTTGAGATGACCAATTCGAAGACCATCTTTAGTTAACCATAAATTGTTTTGATGATCCATAATCAGTATAAATTGTTTATATCATGCATGTATGATCACTAATTCATACAATTAGTCCTAATGAGATCAAGCTATAGTCTGATAATAAAAAACAAATGCAGTAATAGGAAAACTGAAACAAGATCAAGTAAACTATATATGAGAAATCACAAAGCACAAAAATATACACACAAGGAAATATGAACCCACTCTCAATGAAATATTAGCTAACCAAAGAACACAATGCCAAAAAATTGTCCCAAAAATCTCTATAAGCAAAAAGGATCAAAATGCAAAAAGAGATCTCAAAATTGCCAAAGCCTTGTTTCCGTTATCAAATTCAGAACAAATAACTCTTCTGGTCAATAACACAGCCATTGGAGCATCTGGAACTACAACATTCAAACACAATCACACATCAAAATTGAGGTCAAAACTATAGACAAAAAAAAAAAAAAAAAAAAAAAAAAAGCAATACAAATAATCCACTTTCTATATGTGCATGGGATAGGGGGCTCTGACTTGATTTGCCATTATTTGAGAGGCCATGGGGAGCAAGTCCAAAGCATATGGATGAATATGTCTGCTGAAAGGAGGGCGGTTACTAGGAAAGTGTTCAGATGTCATAGAAGCATCTTGGTCTGAGGGAAGGTGCAAATTATGTGCTTCTTGGGATGATAGAGGAGGTGGAAAAGAATACAAGGAATTTCTTCCAAGATTCGTGTAGTTTGAATACAAAGAAGAGAGAGAGGAGAGAGAGAGAGAGAGAGAGAGAGAGAGAGAGAGAGAGAGAGAGAGAGAGAGAGGAGAGAGAGAGAGAGAGAGAGAGAGGAGAGAGAGAGAGAGAGAGAGAGAGAGAGAGTGAGAGAGAGAGAGAGTTATTTTTTTCCAAGGGGAAGCATTCACATACATTTTTTCATTCCGCCCTTGCCCTGATTAGGGAATAGCAGCCCCACCCAAGGAAAAAACAACAAAAACAAAACTAAAATCCCAACAACAAAATAAACCAAAAGAAAATAAAAAAACCATCACCAACAATACAAGTTCAACCTATGATTTCGAAAAAGTAAGGTAGGTGTACATCTAACAAACACCTAATCTCCACTAAATACATTCATAATCATTTAAACAATGGAGATAGATATATATTCAACAAATACACAATCCCTAACTGACACGAATATTAATGTTAAGACAGTAGTAGTAGTAGGCACCCATAAGTCTCGGAGGACTATGGAGTTACGCTCTAGTCTTTAGAGCGCAAAGCCTGGGTAGGTAAGTATGGAGGGCAAGCTGTTACCCATGCAGCAGACCCCCCCCCCCCCCCCCTCTCCACGCCACTGGAACGATCCATTGGAAAGGCAATGACCGATACGAATGTTCCAGTACCGTCGCAGGAGCCACCAGAACGTTGCCATATACAGCCCGGAGCCGCCCTGGGACTCCAACTCCCCGATTTTTCCTCAGAGATGGTGTCTAAAAACGACACCTGTGTGCATGCTGTTTTTTTTTACATTTTAATATGATTGTTATCCCCTCCTACCGGCACACAATGGCCTGCTCTTCTCAAATGCGGAATGGGGTTTTAACGTGTACGCAAGATGTTCTGCGTTGGTTCGCACACGGGGCCTCGATTTATAGTCTCATCCAAATGACTTTGACATTTAATTCGGCTTTTTTTCGTCAAACTGGGAAGTAAGGGCGAGGCTGAAAATCGAACCCAGAACCTCACTGTTTACTTGTTGGAAGGCGAACGTCTTAACCACCCTGTCACCTTCCTTCTGTTAAGACAGATACACTGATTACAATTAAATAAATAAAATTGATTGAAATTGAGAGAAGACAGAGAAGAGACAAATGTAACCCCCAAATACAAACATATCAAAACAGAGAGAGAGAGAGAGAGGAGAGAGAGAGAGAGAGAGAGAGAGAGAGAGAGAGAGAGAGAGAGAGAGAGAGAGAGAGAGAGAGAGACAGAGACAGAGACAGAGACAGAGACAGAGACAGAGAGACAGAGACAGAGACAGAGAGACAGACAGACAGACAGACAGACAGACAGACAGACACACACACACACACACACACACACACACACACACACACACACACACACACACACACACGCACACGCACACGCACACAGACGGACAGAAAGACAAACAGACAGACAAGCAGACAGACAGGCAGACAGACAGACAGGCAGACAAACAGACAGACAGATAGAGACAGAGAGACAAAGAAACAGAGGCAGAGGTACAGACGGACAGACAGAGACAAACAGACAGACAGAGAAATTCATACAAACAGACAGAGACAGACTTGTGCATATCTCCTAGACTTTATAAAGAATTCTTTCTTTCACATTTCTTTTCACATAAAACACTAAGGACAGTACAGGGACGTGTAGCATGTGTGTGCACGTTTATCCCACTGCTGCCAACAACTTGTAGAAACACGATCTTTCCGCTCTAATCCCTGTGTATTGCATGACAGTCCCCTGGAGGTTAGGCGTGACTAAAACGTCGCCAACAAGTCTGAAGCCTCACGTAGACAAGAGAGAGGTCAGAGAAATGGGTCAGAAGATAACTACGAGGTTTGGAATTTCCACCTCCTCTGCTTTCTACCCTCTCATCAAACCAACCCTCTACCAGGCCGAATGCTCTGAATGTAAAAAAAAATCTAAAATGTGCAAGTCATTACCAAGTTTTTAGCATAATTGTGACGCTCCACCACGAAATGAGTCGCTCAGCACATAACGCACTTTTCCGCTAGAAGCCATTAAAGGCAGGTGGGGTCAAGTTGGCAATTTTCAGATTTTGATTGATTATAAAATTGTAGCCATTATTCTACCTTGTAATGAAATATCAAGTCATAATTGTGACGCTCCGCCACGAAATGAGTCGCTTAGCACATTACCCAATTTTGCTCTAGGAGCCATTAAAGGCAGGTAGGGGTCAAGTTGTCAATTTTGATATTTTTATTAATTATTAAACTATATCCGTTTATCTACCTTATAATGAAATATCAAGGCATAATTTTTATCCCTTTTGCTTTTAAATGTGTTTTGAAAATACCCAAGCCCTCATTCTGACAACGTGTTACGAAAATAAACTTGTCCGTTTCTCATTTTGCCTCTTCCTGTAGTCTATCATTTCAACTTGTAATAACTTTGCACAGAATTGTCCGATTTTCAATCTGTTTTTTGTATTTGATAGCCACTTTATTGTACATTAATAACATGTCAATAACTAAAAATTGACCTCATGTGCACTCCGTCTCATTATGTGGTGGAGCGTCACAATTGTGTATCTTTTGCTTTTAAACGTGCTTAAAAAATGCCCAAGCCCTCATTCTGACCATTTATTATGAAGCTTAACTTGTCCATTTCCCGTTTTGTCATTTCCTGCAGTCTATCATTTTAACGTGTAATAACTGTTCGTAGAGTTGTCCGATTTCCAATCACTTCTTTCGATTGTATAGCCATTCTATTGCAGATTAATAAAATGTCAATAACTAAAAATTGTTCTTTGATGCAATGCGACTTCTTTTGTGGCGGAGGTCACAATTATTACATGATGTTCATTCACACAAACGTAGCTATAATCACCATGCTATAAAATGGTTTCTCTCACTTACAACAATCGGGTTCCTTTCTTTGTATATAATATATCATCAACTTCTCCTCTGCCTTCAATACCGCTCATCTTTCAAACTAGTTTCACCAAACCTCTGTCCTCTTCTCACTCTTTGAACCCTAGTCATAGGCAGGAAGACTGTGGAGCTGCGCTCTAGAGCCTGGAGGGCAAAGCTAGAGTCAGAATGGATGGAAATCTGTAGCTCTTCTGAAAAGCTGAACGGGATTTTACGTCCGCGCAAGATATTATATGTGACGCTCCACCACGAAATGAGTCGCTTAGCACATTACCCAATTTTGGGCTAGGAGCCATAAAAAGCAGGTGGGGGTCAAGTTGTCGATTTTGATATTTTGACCAATTATTAAACTATATCCGTTCTTCTACCTTGTAATGAAACATCAAGGACTGATTTGTTTTCTTTTGCTTTTAAATGTGTTTTGAGAATACCCAAGCCCTCATTCTGACAACCTGTTACGAAAAGAAACTTGTGCATTTCTCATTTTGTCACATCCTGCAGTCTATCATTTCAATCTGTAATAACTTTGCACAGAGTTGTCCAATTTTCAATCTGTTTTTGTATTAAATAGCCTTTTTATTGCAGATTAATAACTTGTCAATAACTAAAAATTGACCTCTGGTGCAATGCGACTCCTTATGTGGTAGAGCGTCACATATGTGCACTTGCACCCGAGACCTTGGTTCATAGTCTCATCCAAAGACTTTTAGGGGAAGTGGAGTCAGCACTGATGTTAACTCCAGAGGAAAAATCCTCTTGAACGAGATTCGAACCCAGGTTAACAGATCATGAGCAAATTACTCTGACCACCAGGCCACGAAAGAGAGAGAGAATGTGAATGCGAAATGCAAATGCGAAATGTAAATGCGAAATGTTTATTCAGATTAGGCCAAAGCCCCTTTCCGAAGGAGATAAACATAATATCAACACACATATAAAGTTGAATATGAATGAATGTAAACATCATACAACATCTAAACAGACGTCCTTCCATAAACAAACTATTAAATGTATTCTATTAAAAAATTAAGTTGCCACAATATACAGTCGCCTCAAAGCTTTAGAAGTAAACAGTGCTAGATTATTTAATGCTTCCTCATTTTGTGATGCCATAAGTAAGTTAAATCTAAAGCAACATGGATTATTATAGAATTTAGGCTAAATTAGTTCAGTTCTCAAACCATGAAGAACAGGGCAGCACAACATAAAATGAATTTGTTTTCCTCAGAACTATGACATAAAAGGCACATGGTCACATTATCATTCTCCCTCTTTTTGTACCTAAACCGATGGCATGCTATGTCTGATATACCTAACCCAAGTTTTGTTAATGCACTCTTTACATATCTATTCATTGTAATTCCAATGTATGTTTCAATTTTATTATTTGACTTAAACATTTTATACTCCGCAGATCTCGGACTAGTTTCTATGTGATCGTGCCATTCCTGCCACCTGCAATCTATGATTCTTTGTATGAAACTTTTTTTTATTACTGTGTAATGTTTTCTACTCCCTGATTTTCCCAGACATATGCAAAGCCATAAGTATACAAACATTTTCGTATTCCTGAAGCCCAAGTCCTTTTTTTCCATTTCTGTCCAATCTATACAAAGTCACACATATGCTTTATACAATACTCTACTACAATCCATTCTAGTCAATTTTAGCCAATAACTGGTGCACTTTACATACGAATTCTAATATATCAGGTACCTTCAGAGAGATAGATAGATAGATAGATAGATAGATAGATAGATAGATAGATAGATAGATAGATAGATAGATAGATAGATAGGTAGATAGGTAGGTAGGTAGGTAGGTAGGTAGGTAGGTAGGTAGGTAGGTAGGTAGGTAGGTAGGTAGGTAGAGAGGCAAAGCAAGGCAAGGCAAAGTATTTTATTCGAGGATAATAGATAAGCAATCATGTGCTTTTTTACATCCAGCCCCCGCCCTTTTCAGGGATACATTAAGTTGAAAAGATACTAAACAATAAAACTTTACGCAGTACCAAACAACACACAAGAATAAGGACACTATATATGGTAAGGTAATAAAAATGCACTCGTTCAGAAGACAAAATCAGAAGTCTCAATACAAAGATTTTGATTATGGAAATAAAGAAAAGTGTTAATAGGTAAGGAGCAAACAAGAGAACAAGATGAAATAAACAACTGAAAACATCAATCCACCACCATCTGTCAAAAGTTATACATGAAGGGGGGGGGGGATTTAACTAATATCCTTATTGGATGGGGGGAGAGATACTACCAATAAAAACTAAAACTAAAATAAAATAAAAAAGTTACATAAAACATCCTAGATGTTTCAAAGGAATAGGCAGAGAGAGAGAGAGAGAGAGAGAAGAGAGAGAGAGAGAGAGAGAGAGAGAGAGAGAGAGAGAGAGAGAGAGAGAGAGAGAGAGAGAGAGAGAGAGAGAGAGAGAGAGAGAGAGAGAGGACAAGGCAAGGCAAGGCAAGGCAAAATTCTTTTATTCGAGGATAATAGATAAGCACTCATGTGCTTTTTTACATCCAGTCCCCGCCCTTTTCAGGGATAACATTAAGATAGAAAAAAAAATAATAGCCACAACTACACAACAACAATTTTTATGATCCAAATACCAGAGAGAGAGGGGAGAGAGAGAGAGAGAGAGAGAGAGAGAGAGAGAGAGAGAGAGAGAGAGAGGAGAGAGAGAGAGAGAGAGAGAGAGAGAGAGAGAGAGAGAGAGATTGTATAGACCAGCAAACACACTCCACTAAAACAATGAAAAGAGAAGCCATGGGGCTAGGGCAGGGTGAAGGGAGGGGGGGGGGGGGGTGTTATCTCAGCAGCAATCCAGCCACCAGGGGACCTCAGACAGGTAGCTGCCCATTGTCACACAAAGCCCTGGCCTCTTGAGTGTGCACTTCACCCAGCTCCCTACCCACTGAACCACCCACACCCTCATCATGATATACACCCCAGCAACCTACATAGCCACGGGCACCGAATTGTTGTTTTCTATTTTCTATTTTCCCATGTTGTTTTCTATTCTTGTACATGATCTCCCTAGTTGTTTGTCAACTAATACTCAAGTCGTTCAGTATGCTGATGATATCGCAATATGGATAAATACTTCAGTTAGGAAAAACACCAAAAAGAAGTTACCAATTATGTTGAACATTTATATCAAGATGAATTAAATAAATTCTGTAGCTTTATGAAGGAAAATAAGTTAGAACTATCTGCAGAAAAAACATGTCTTGTGCTCTTTAATAATGGTGAAAATCCATCAAAATTACCAACCCTAAAATTAGAAGGAACAGTGCTTAAGTATAAACCATATGTAAAATTCTTAGGCGTAATTTTAACTAGAAAGTTGAGCTGGAAGATGCACATCGACCACTTAATAACCGAGGCTAGAAAAAGACTGAACTTTTTAAAAGTAATAAGTTTTCAGGCATGGAGTCAAGATACTAAAACACTGATACATTTGGCTCAATCTTTAGTACGCTCAAAATTAATCTATGGACAAGAAGTTTATTTTTCTGCTGCAGATTATCTGCTTAAAAAATTACAAAGTTTAGACAGTAAAGCCATAAAGATAGCACTTGGTGTTCCAACACATGCTAACACAGCTAATACTTATAAAGAAGCACATTTGTTATCTCTTTCTGATCAACGAAGATTGGCGGTATCAAAGTACGTGATTCGGAGCCTATCTATTCCAAATTCAGTAAAAGATGAAATACTTATGGATCAAGACACTGATTATCCAAAACGAGCATGCGATATTTCATTTCTGCTGCCAATTAAAAATTATACTAATTCATTAATGAAAGAAGTTGGCATTGACATAGCAACGATTCCAAATTTACCGATGCCTCCGTGGGAACATATTTCAGCTAGCTTTGACATTGATTACACGGATGTAAAAAAGAATGAAGAACAAAATCTTCTCACTGTTGATGTAAAAAGTCACATTGAATGTAATTATTCCAATTATTTAAAAGTGTATACTGATGGATCTGTATTGGAATCAGGCAGAAGTGGCGCAGCATTTGTGATTCCTGCTTTAAAAGTACAAAAGTCGTTTCATTTAGGAGAACATTTTTCCATTTTTACGTCTGAATTATTTGCAATTTTTATGGCCTTGAAGTTTTTGTCTGATATGGCTCTTGATATTTGCCACATACTTTTTTGTGTTGATTCAAAAGCAGTATTGCAGGCACTAAATAATTGGCAAGGGAAAATAAGGACGGATATTATATTTGAGATTAAATTTTTGATACATTGTATTGCAAGTAGAGGGATTCAGATAACTTTATGTTGGGTCCCTTCTCACTGTGGAATTTATTGGAATGAGTTGGTTGATTCATTAGCAAAACAAGGTGCCTCTGATCGTAGTATTGAAACGTTTGATTCCAATCTTGTATTGTCCTCGTATGAAATTAGTGCAAGATTGATGAATAGAATGCATTCCAAAATGAAGACATCACATTTTGAACGTATTTCATGTTCACGTAAACTAGAAATTTTAATGTATAAACTGAGGTTGAATGCATGGAATACCAAATATTCTAAAAACGTGTCATGTTGCTGTTCTCAACCTCTTTCAGTCCACCACTTATTGTTTGATTGCCCAATTCTTATTGACCTTTTTAAAAGGAGAGGATTAGATATTAAAAAAAGATATGCCACTGTTCAAGAAGTTTTGTATGACTCTCAGCAGTTCATAACATCAGTTGCTGAGGTTATATATTCTTCCCCAGTAAGATCTCTTCTGTAGTTTATATATATATATATATATATATATATATATATATATATATATATATATATATATATATATATATATGTATATATGTATATATATGTATGTATATATACATATATATATATATATATATATATATATATATGTATATATATATATATATATATATATATATATATATATATATATAATACATGGAATTTATATAGCGCTATATATTGTAAAAACAAATCAAAACGCTTGCCTGACCCTCACAACAAACAACCAATGACAATAAATAATTCTAGCAAATACGAAAGCACACACACGCGTGCACGCGCACGCGCACACACACACACACACGCACACACACACACACAC
>JASPKP010000170.1:17500-22500 GCA_030674155.1 Stramonita haemastoma | reverse complement strand
CTCTGTATGAGAATGCAAGAAGTGCAGTTTTCATGAATAATCACGCGGGCGAGTTCTTCAAGACCACGGTTGGTGTCCGCCAGGGCTGCCTTCTCTCACCTGTACTCTTCAACCTCTTCCTCGAAAACATCATGACAGAGACACTGCAAAACCACCACACTTCCATCTCCATTGGTGGAAGACCCCTTTGCAACCTCAGATTTGCAGATGACATTGACCTCATGGGAAGCAGCAAACAATAACTGCAAATCCTCACAGACAGTCTAACAGATCGAGCGAGCGCATACGGCATGGAGGTCAGTACAGAGAAATCGAAGATCATGGTCAACAGCGCGAGTAATGACAGCACGGAAATAAAGATGAATGGAGAAATATTGGAAGAGGTGAGCCAATTCAAATACTTAGGCTCCATCCTAACAAAAGATGGCACATCAAACAATGAAGTAAAAGCTCGCATTGCAACAGCAACATCTGCTCCAGTCAGACTGGAGTGGATCATCAGAAGCAATAACATCAGCTTCTGCACCAAATACCACCTCTACAAATCCCTCGTGATATCTATCCTCCTATATGGCTGTGAATCATGGACTCTGACTGCAGAGTTAGAGAGGAGAATCCAAGCATTCGAGAACAAGTGCCACAGAAAACTCCTCAAAATATCATACAAAGAACACAAGACCAATAACTATGTGAAAGAAGAAATCAAAAAGTGTGTGGGCCCCCAAGAGCCTTTGCTCTCCATCATAAAGAGGAGAAAGCTGATGTGGTTTGGTCACACCACAAGACACAACACCCTAGCAAAAACCATCTTGCAAGGAACAGTCGAGGGCAAGAGAAGAAGAGGCCGCCAAAAGAAATCATGGGTTGACAACATCAAAGACTGGACCGCCCAACCCCTGCAACACCTCCTACTAGCCACACAGGATCGTGAAGCATGGGAAAAGATCTCCGTTGCATCTTCTCTCATGTCCCCCCTACGTCCTTTGGGACATGGGACTGAGTGAGTGAGAGTGAGAATAATGGCTATAGTTTTATAATCCATCAAAATGAGAAAATTGCCATCTTGACCATTCCTGTCTTTAATGGCTTCTAGCTGAAAAGTGGGTTAGGTGCTAAGCGACTCAATTCGTGGTGGAGCGTCACATACATACATACATACATACATACATACATACATACATACATACATACATACATACATACATCCATCCATCCATCCATCCATCCATCCATCCATCCATCCATCGATGGATAGATAGATAGATAGATAGATAGATAGATAGATAGATAGATAGATAGATAGATAGATAGATAGATAGATAGATAGATAGATAGACAGATAGACAGATAGATAGATAGATAGATAGATAGATAGATAGATAGATAGATAGATAGACAGATAGACAGATAGATAGATAGATAGATAGATAATAGATAGATAGATAGATAGATAGATAGATAGATAGATAGATAGATAGATAGATAGATAGAATGAATGAATGAATGAATGAACATTTTTGAATGAATGAACATTTTTATTGAGGGAAAAGATTAAGCACAATGGTGGCTTGTTTTTCATCCAGCCCTCTTTAAAAAAAAAAAAAAAAAAAATCAATCAATCAATCAATCCAAATGCATAATTCAAGTATAAAGCTATGAAAATCAAAATTTGGTGAATAAATCAACCAATCGTATGATTTGAGCATAAAGCTATAACATTTGAAAAGAGAGAGAGGGAGGGAGTGAGAGGAATAAGGTGCGGGCTGTTATTATCTTTTTCAGCTCCTGAAGAGGGTAAGAAGAAATGGACAAAGAAGAGAGAAAAATAGAATGGAGGGAAAGAGGGAGAGGAGGAGTAAGAGGAGGGGGAAGAGAGAGAGAGAAAAAAAAAAAAAAAAAAAGGATCAGGGAAACAATAAGAACTACAATTATGCAAGTTAGTACCTAATTATGTCAAGTGAGCAAAATCATAACATACCCAAGATTATACAAAGGTTTCATCATAAATCTGAAATATAATGTGCACCTAGACAGTTCAGTGAAATAGAAACGCTTTACATAAGAGACAGACATAATGGTGGGGGGAAGAGAGAAAAATTGGGGAAGGGGGAAAAAGAAGAATAGTAGGTAGAGAGAGAGAGAGAGAGAGAGAGAGAGAGAGAGAGAGAGAGAGAGAGAGAGAGAGAGAGAGAGAGAGAGAGAGAGAGAGAGAGAGAGAGAGAGAGAGAGAGAGAGAGAGAGAGAGAGAGAGAGAGAGAGAGAGAGACAGACAGACAGACAGACAGACAGACAGACAGACAGACAGACAGACAGACAGACAGACAGACAGACAGAAGGAAAAAATAGAACAGATAGGGAGACAGTAGAACAGGCAGAGAGATGGGCAGAAAGACAGAGAGACAAAAGACAACCCTGGAGCGAGAGGGGTGTAGAGAGGGGAGGGTGGGGGGAGGGAAAGAGAAGGAGGCAAGAATAAAGAGGGGACAAAAGTACTGGGGGGGGGGTGGGGGGGGTGGTTAAGAGTTGACATAATGCTTACACATGATTGAAATTACATGATACTAGTTATTAAAGGTGTTGCAAATTGAATCAATTTCATCAAAATAGTGATATGTTGTCCATAAGATGTACGTGATAGACTTTTTTAAAAACAGAAACACTGCAAGCTTTGTGAAGGTTGAGGGTTGATATCTCATTCCATAGTGTACCACCAGAATATGTGAGAGTGGATTTAAATAGGTCAATTCTTGGAAGTGGCACCATTATCTTATTGGCATGACGATTGACATTGATTGTGAATCTGTTTTGAAGCAAGGGGGGAGCTAAACCGGACATGATTTTATACATAAACACTGCCTTATTATGCTTAAGCTTGGATCTCAATGGAAGAATGTCAAGTGTTTTATAGTCAGAAATGGTTAATGATGAAGATTTTAAAAGAACAAGTTTTAGAGCTCGTCTATGCACACTGAACAATGGCTTGAGAACATTTGCGCTAGCCGAATCCCAAATCGTTGAAGCATAACTCATATGGGATATAATATATGCATTGAAAAACATTTTCCTAGCGTTTAGGTCTAAGAAATGCTTTATTTTAGATAACTGGTGTACACATTTTGATACTTTTTTGCATAATGCAGAGATGTGGTACATCCAAGAAAGGTTATTGTCAATTGTAATTCCAAGAATTTTATGATGGTCTACTTCATCAATTTTGTTGTTATTAATATAGATAGCCGTAGAATTGTTTGAAAGATTTTGTCGCTTTTGTCGAGTTGTTATAATTAAGTACTTAGTTTTTTGGGGATGAAGACTCATATGATTTAACTCTGACCATCGAAGCAGACAGTGAATACTTTCTTGCAGAGCAGATGTAACTTCATTCAATTGAGAATGATTGGTGTGGATAGTTGTATCATCTGCAAATAACTCGCATTGTGTGTTTAGAGATAAGGGTAGGTCATTTATATATATAGAAAAAAGAATAGGTCCTAGAACAGATCCCTGGGGGACGCCATAGTTATTGGATAGTACTGCCGATGTCTTACCTTTATCAGAAACGACTTGTTTTCTTTCAGAAAGAAATGATAACATGAGTTTGACAGTACTATCTGACAGACCATAGATTTTAAGTTTTTTTAGTAACAGAGTGTGGTCAATCACATCGAACGCCTTAGCAAAGTCTACTATAATAACTCCGGTGATTTTGTTATTATTGATATTAGTAAGCCATTGATCGACTAAGCTTGTCAAAGCAGTTTGACAGGAATGGTTAGCTCTGAAACCAGATTGATTAGGATGTAACAAATTATATCGGTTTAAGTGATGGAGAATATGTTTATTGATGTGATTCTCTAAAGGTTTTGATAATATGGATAGAATAGAGATTGGTCTATAATTGTAGGGATCTGAACGGTCACCAGATTTAAAGATAGGTATAACTTTGGCAGTTTTAAAAGCTTTAGGAATGGTGTTAGCAGAAATGCATAAATTATAAATGTATGTAAGAGATTCTGCGATAACGGGGGCAGCTATTTTTAGAATTTTACCATCAATGCCATCAAGACCTTTCGTATTTGTCTGTTTCAAATGAGTAAGTGAATTGCAAACATCATTAATACACATAAGAGGGATATCTAAATTTGATAAAATGTTTTTAGATCTACAGTAATGTTTTAATGTTTCTAGGTTGTTTAGATGTGATCTGTCTATTGGTACTGTAGAAGAGGAAATATTGCAGAAATGGACATTAATATCGTCAACGGATATATCTTTGAGCGATGAACTTTGAGATGTTACAGTTTTATTTGTCAAATAGTTAATTGCTTTCCAAACAGATTTATTGTCTGACTTAGAGTATACTAGCTGTTGGAAGTACTTTTTTTTACCTAAGCGTTTCATATTGTTTACTATATTTCGCTGTTCTTTATATTCTTCCCTGGTTCCTGTAACTGATAGTTGATTTCTTAATTTTATGGCATTTTCTAACTCCTCAGTTATCCATGGTACTTTTGGATTGCTCTTGACACGCTTACTTTTAATGGGTGCATGCGCATTGTAGATATTGAGAAAACTGTGGTACCATACCTCAAACGCTTCATCAGGGTTCGTAAACTGATAGACCAAAGATAAAGAAGAATTAAGTAAATCTAATAAAAATGCATTTTTGTCAAAAGAAGATAAGCATCTATATTTAATAATCTTATGACTGTTCTTCGGAATCTTTATACTTTTTTTTGACCATGTTAGGCACACTGGAAGGTGGTCACTGCATCCAAAGGCAGGGCGACATACTTCTATTATATGATTTGGTGAATTTGAGTAAATGTGGTCTATCAGAGTTTTGGATGTGTCAGTGATTCTTGTAGGTTTATCAATTAACTGTGTCAGATGAAAAGAGTCATAAGTTTGTATCCAATTGTGGTTAGTTTTTAACAAATCTATATTGAAGTCACCTAATAGGATAATTTCCTCTGAAAGTAGTGAAGCTTCCTCCATCA
>JASPKP010000170.1:10000-15000 GCA_030674155.1 Stramonita haemastoma | reverse complement strand
TACAGGACCAGCGGGACAGGAGTTTACACCAACATGAATTATAACATGTTTTAGATTTGAGTTTGCTGGAATTGATTTCAGCCAGATTATAAGATCTTCCACACTCATTCCAGGGATACATATTTTAAAAAGATTTTCGTAGCGGGGGGCTAATCTTTTTGGATTAATAAAACGAATGACAGAGTCTCCAATGAGGAGCATGGTAGATTTATCAGGAATAGACATAACAGAAAGAGTTTCAAGTGGGGATGGTTTTGCATCAGAGTACTTATTTCGTGGGTTAATGGTCATTTTTTTAATGGGATTGTTGGAGTTAGTTGTTGTTTGATTTTCATGGACAGAGAGAACAGTGAAGGGGTTAGATGTGGGAACTGAGTAGTGGATATTAGTGGCGGCCAATTCCGATGTAGGACGTGGGGAGAGAGTCCCAAGATCTTTGTTTACTTTTCTCTCTAGTGGAAGTGCGTGTTTCACTGCTGACTGTGATGCGGTCAGGCTTTCCGGTTTTTCATAGCCCTCAGACCATGACTGTGATTGTGAGTCTACAATAGAAATATTGCTTCCAGTAGATGATCGATTAAGGTCATTTGATTCTGTTTGCGTGAAATTATCGGCAGTTGGTGGATTTTTGGAAAGGAAAGGGGAAGTCTGTGAGGATACTGAAGCAGATTCAGTTGAAGCATGTCTAGTTTTTTTCATTTCAGAGTGGATAGTCCCTAGACGAGTTTTTAGTGAGTGATTTTCTTTTACCAGTACTGCATTTGTCTTTTCTAGGTTAGTTATGTGTGTTTTTAAGTCTTCTAGGTTAGAACTGAATAATAATAATAATAATAAATGGAATTTATATAGCGCTATATCTTGCAAAAACAAATCAAAGCGCTTGCATTCAACCAATTCTTGCACATGCAGCCAACAACAATTTAGATTTTTAACAAAGTCAATGCACACACACACACACACACACACACACACACACACACACACACACACACACACACACACACACACACAGAGGTCAAGCACTTTGGCAGGGTGGTGGATAGTTCAGCTGTTGAGAGCAGGGGCAGAAGATGAAACAGGATAGGAAAGTCTTAGCTTTGAAACAAGTGTGTCTTGAGGCTGGATTTAAATGTGTCATAGGTAGGCTTTTTACGAAGGGAGAGAGGGAGATCGTTCCAGATCACTGGACCAGAAACAGAGAAAGCACGACGGCCGATGGTGGATTGATTGAATCTAGGTATTTGTAAGCGCAGGGTATCTGCAGCAGAGCGGAGGGAACGAGAAGGAGTGTAAGGGTAAAGACATTCACAGAGGTAGGAGGGTGCTGTTTTGTGAAGACATTTATAACAGAGAGTACTGATCTTATAGTTTACTCTATGTGGCACAGGCAGCCAGTGGAGAGATTGCAAGAGAGGAGTAATGTGCTCAGATTTTTTCTTTCTGAGGACCAGTCGAGCTGCAGAGTTTTGTATACGTTGAAGGGAGTGGATAGATGATGCTGGTAGACCAGCCAAAAGAGAATTGCAATAGTCGAGACGTGAAAGAATCAGAGACGTGACGAGTTTAGATGTTGCATCAGTGGACAGGTACTTTCGAATTGCACTAATACGTCTTAATTGATAGTAGCATGACTGGCAGGTCTGGGTGATGAATTTTTGCATGGATAGTGTGTTGTCGATAACAACCCCTAGATACTTTACAGCAGTGGAAAGAGTGACTGAAGTATTGCCGAATTCTACTGAAGCTGTAGTAATGGAAGAAAGTTTGTGTTTGGTGCCTACCAGCATGGCTTCAGTTTTATCTGCATTTAACTGTAGCTTATTTTGTATCATCCAGTTTTGGATATCTTCAAGGCAGTAGGACATATTTATCAGGAGAGATGGTAGATTTTCAGGAGTATCACAGCTTAGAATCTGAGAGTCATCGGCATAGAAATGATAGTTGATTTGATGACGGTTTATTATATGTGACAATGGAGCAGTGTATAGAGTGAAAAGAACAGGGCCCAGAACTGATCCCTGCGGGACTCCACATTCCAGTTTGACAGGTGTGGATTGAATCTTGTTAACTGCTACTGTTTGGAATCTATCGGTAAGGTATGAATTAAACCAAGTGAGAGCTTGAATTTGTCGTTTATGTTAGTACGAAGTTCATTTTTGATAGAAACTTTGATGTCTTCGACCAAGGATGAAATGTTAGTTTGCAGAGAGGTTTGGGAATTGATCAAGGTATCGAACTGCTGTTCTAGACAAAACACCTTTTGCTTCAGTTCGGACAGTGGACTATTTGTATATTGGCTGCGGGTTGTGCGACGTCCAGGTCGTCTGCATTGCAGTCGTGTTCTTTTTCCCACTGGCGTGTCTGCCTTCTGGACAGTCTTTGTCGGAGATTCATCTCCAGGATTGCCAGAGTCCTTCTGAAGAGAAGAGAGAGGGCTAATCGTAAGCTCCTGCCCCCCCTTCTTCCGTAACATGTCTTTCCGCACCGTGTCATCGTCTTTCCATACCGTGCCCTCGTCTTTCCGCATCGTGCCCTCGTCTTTCCGCACCGTGTCCTCGTCCTCACGTACCGTGTTATCGTCCTCACGTACAATGTCATCGTCCTCACGTATCGTGTTATCGTCCTCACGTACAATGTCATCGTCCTCATGTACCGTGTTATCGTCCTCACGTACCGTGTTATCATTCTCGCGTACCGTGTCATCGTCCTCACGTACCATGTCATCGTCCTCACGTACCGTGTTATCGTCTTCGCGTACCGTGTCATTGTCCTCATGTACCGTGTCATCGTCCTCGCGTACCGTGTCATCGTCCTCACGTACCGTGTTGTCCACACGTGCCATGTTATCGTCTTCACGTACCGTGTTATCGTCCTCGCGTACCGTGTCATTGTCCTCACGTGCCGTGTCATCGTCCTCACGTATCGCGTCATCGTCCTCACGTACCGTGCCCCCGTCTTTCCGCACCGTGCCCCCGTCTTTCCGCACCGTGCCCCCGTCTTTCCGCACCGTGCCCCCGTCTTTCCGCACCGTGCCCCCGTCTTTCCGCACCGTGTCCTCGTCTTTCCGCACCGTGCCCTCGTCTTTCCGCACCTTGTCCTCGTCCTCCCGTACCGTGCTTTCGTCCTCACGTACCGTGCTTTCGTCCTCACGTACCGTGCTTTCGTTCTCACGTACCGTGCTTTCGTCCTCCTCCTCCCGTGTCGTGCCCTCGTTCTTTCGCACTGCGTCCTCCCAACATGGAGATGCTGGGGCCTTGGTCATTACAGACAGGTCCATCAGGGGTGGCACCAGTGCAGGCCGCTCGGTTAAGGCATAAATAAATGTCAGAGGAGTTTGGATGAGTGATCTGGATAATTGTTTCACATTGTTATTGATCATGAAAGTTGAAATAAATTTTGATATTATTTCACACTCTTCCGAGTCCCAGGCAGGGCAGTCTAAACCCTGACATAATAATGCTCCTTCTGACTTGGAAAAGTACAGTGTCACTGTCACAGACTTGACTGCTTGATATAAAATGCGAATCACTGTCTTCACCAGGGAGGGTGGCGGTGGTATTGCAATCAGTTGTGATGATGTTTCAAGTATTGAATCATTAGAATCATAGTCAAAAATAAAAGTGGATAGGTCAAAGTCTTGAATTCCGGAATAGCGGTAAATCAAACAATTTCTCCATATGGCAAGCTCGTATTTACTGCATGAAAAACGTTTTTGGATGATATCTAGAGTTGGTTGCAATTTTTTTGTTTTTAAAAGTGGAAGTGTCTTCATCCATAGCCAAACAACCCAACAAACAAACATCACAACACTCACATGATGTCACCGGCCAGAGGTTTTTTTGTGTGTTTTTTTCGCAGTTTACATGATGAAGTTTTTCTGGAGTTTAAATGATGAAGTCCCAGACAGCTTTCTGTTCCACAAAGATGCAGGGAATTGATGAGATCAAGGAAAGATGTCCACCGCACACACTGGGTTGAAATGCTGTTCAATCCAGTGAAACAGTTAGGTTTGTTGCTGTTTTTTTTTGTTTTTTTTTCTAAGTCCCAAAATTTGATTCGATGACAATTCAGCTGGGTTTGGGAGAGCGCAGTAAAAACGCGTCCGCTCGCCACGAAATCAGCTCATCCTAGATAGATAGATAGATAGATAGATAGATAGTGGTGGATCAGTAGTATATAGATAAGATACGTGTTTAAAAGAATGAGGTTTGAGTTAGATCAACTTTGTGCTGGAAACTTTTCTCCTGCCATCTAAATCATAATTGAAGGTCTGGGAGCTAGTCTTTTGGATAAGAAGATAGACCAAAATTCCATGTGCAGCACCCATTCTTAGCTGGTAGGGCCTTAGTCGGAAAAAGATAGATATCCCTGTTAAAAGTGTGTAGAAAAAAGCCACTCTCATAGGGAACATACACATATATACTCATGTAGGCGCGTGCTCCCGTGCCAGCGCGCTCCCACGTATACGTGTGTATGTGTGTGTGTGTTTATTTTTTTTTTTATTATTTGTTCCATTCGTTTAAAACGAGGATAATGGAATACGAATTCAGATTTTTTTTTACATCCAGTCCCCGTGTGTATACATTATTAAAAATGTTATTTGTTCCCACCGGCACACGAGGCCTACTCTAACGAAAAGCAAAACAGGAGTTAAAATGTGCGCAAGATGTTCTGCGTGCGTTCGCACTCGGGGCCTCGGTTTATAGTCTCACCCAAAAGACATTTGGGGAGAGTGGAGTCAGCGCTGATGGTAACTCCAGAGAAAAAATCCCCTCGACCGGAATCGAACCCTGGCCGTCAAATTGCGTGTGCACTGTTCTGACCACTAGGTATTCCTTCCCAGTGTGTGTGGTGTGTGTGGTGTGTGTGTGTGTGTGTGTGTGTGTGTGTGTGTGTGTGTGTGTGTGTGTGTGTGTGTGTGTGTGTGTGGTGTGTGTGTGTGTGTTAAGTGGGTGTCTATGTGTATGTGTGTGTGTTGTGTGTTAAAGTGGGTGTCTATG
>JASPKP010001696.1:22500-26989 GCA_030674155.1 Stramonita haemastoma | reverse complement strand
TTCCCTTCTTCCCCTAAAAAAAATCCCCACCAAAACCACCAAAAATTAAACAAAAACAAAAAGAGATCATCCTCTTTATTTGATTAATTCCTTCTCTCTTTCCTTCTTTCTGTATTGCTTTCTTTATCATCCTCCTCATTATTATAATAATCCATCATTATTATTATCTATAATCACTGTTATCATATCACATTCATTATTACAGGATTCATCAGGGTCGGTTTACCTTTTTTTTTCTTTTTTTTTTAAAGAATAACAATCATCAACATTTCAGCCATGAACTGAAGACAAAGACATAATCATTAATATTATATATCACATGATTCATCAGGGTGGGTATAGCCATCACTTCAATCGTTATGATGGACAAAGACGGCACACCGACACGAGCATATCATGTATGTGTATGTGTGTAAAAAAACTGACCAGAAACACACAGACACTTGCAGTATACATGTATGTGTATACAGACAGTAGGATACATTGTGTAGATAACTGAAGAGACACACACAGACCCTTGCATTTATATAAAGGTAAAGGTGTCCCATAGCCTATGTGGTCGTAGGAAGCGAGGCATCAGAAGACCTCAGCTTCTCTAGGGCCATCATGTTTAGGGAGGCACCCATTTCCTCTCCCCTCGCTGCTTTACCTTCCCTGACCCTAAAGAGGGCAGGTACCCTTTTTTTTTTTATTTTACATTTACAGTTGGGTGAACAAAGGAACTGTACTGAAGCCAAGGCGTGAAAACGGTCACCCATCCAATTGGTAACCAAGCTTGACACTGCTTAACTTTACCTTTTAGGATTTATTATATGTGTAGAAAACTGACCAGACATAAATATACAAATATATATATTCAATATATATGACACAGACACTCGCAGTATACATTATGTGTAACATAACTAGAATACAATGTGTTGTAGCCAACTGACCAAAGTTGAAGCAGCACTGCAGGAGGCCCTGTGAGGATAAGTAGACATGTTTGACAGCAGGGGCTGGTTGTACAGCAAGGACTGCGGTACAGCATGGCCAGAGGGTACCCTGACAAACACACAACACACAGACAGTCATGAATTATATCAATTATTTATTAATATTATTACATGCATGTGGTACACCCTGACAAACAAACAACACACTAACAATCGTAAAATCGTATCAATTATTTATTATCACATCCACTTCTCCAAAGCAATGGTCTTAGGACGACGTTGCCAAAACCAATATAAATTTGTACACAGCCGGGTGTGGAGGTCTGAAACATCAACGGGTCATTATAATTGTGGCAGGGCGGTAATTAGATTACTTCCCTTGCGATCGAACTGCCAATCGCAGCGTTGGGGGTGTAACGTTTGGATCCAAAACCTGTGAATTGTGCGACGTTCTGTATCGTTGGGGGGTGGTCGAAAGCCGTCCTCTGCATGCACTTTGCCCATAGCGGTAAAATGTAGTATTTATGCAGCCTCTCTTAAGAGCCACATTCCCACTGTCTGACCGTGCTGTCGTTGCCGAGAATTGTACAGAGTCGGGCAATCAAATATCTGCACTCTGTTACATAATACTAATATCTTAGCTAGTAAGTATCTCTATGACAGTATCAGTGTTGTGGTGTATTGCTGGTTGTTGGTTGTTTTGGTACTGTATTGTAGTTTGTATTGGGCTGGCTGGATTGGGTTGGGTTGTTTTTGAATTGAATTGAGTTACATTTCATTACGCAGAATTGTACTGTTTTGCTTTGTATAAAAATTAATTGTACAGTATTGGATCACGTCTTACACTGCAATCTCTCTCTCTCTCCCTCTCCCCTCTCTCTCTCTCTCTCCCCTCTCCTTCCTACTCTCTCTCTCTCTCATCTCCTGTAGGTAACTGAGTAGTCAATGGCCCATTGGGGCACTTCACTGAATAATGAATTGGGGCACTGCACTGAATGTTTTGACTCTAATTTGAGCCATGTTCCTTGATCAAATACAGGTCTCGTAGCTCTAGCCCATTGCTCACAGGGTGCATGCTGAGTATACTCAATATATTTCTGTAACCTATCAAATAATGACACGAATTAACAGGGTCTTTAGATTTGATCTACATGAATGCATGCTGTCTGCACACATCACATAAAGGGAATTAAACTAAGCACTGGCAGATACTTTTGTTGACCAGGAAGATAGTAAAAAGTCCTTATCCCCTTGCTTAGTAATTCACCAGGCTGCTTAAAAGCAGTGCAACGCATTATCATTATCAGATTATGACAGACAAACATACAACAGTGGTTGTCTCAGTGTCTGAGCATTTGACGATGACGATAAAGAAGAATTCACCAGATACTGCAGCAAAGATTCAAACCCATGACTTCAGGCTCAACAGGATGGAAGGTCAAACACCCTTTATCCACTCCTACAGCTATAGGGTGTCCTTCAACTGTAATGCACTGCACAACAGTTACAGCTGTGGTAGATGTATCATGGAGCCCTATCTTCACAGCGTGTCTAACACTGCGTAAGTTAAGTGTAACACTAAGTGACGCTGTTTAGGCAATGAAAAGACCCTGGCTAGTAATTATTGCATGCTATCCAAAACCACTCTAATCTTGCAGGATCCGCTTACTAGGTCATGAACCAGACATCAATGACAGTGCACTGGTCTATAGATAGATAGATCTATCACTTTCGCAGTCAGTATCACTGTGTCAGATGAGATAATAGACTCAGATTCCTTCATGTGCAACAACATGCAACAATTACTACTATTAGTTCTACTGCACTAAATAGGCCTACTCAAATAACACATAAATTATTAAATGATTAACAGTATTGTCAGTAATGATAAGAAAAGAATTCAATCTGATTTCTTACTCTTCCTGCACCCCCCCCCCCCCCCCCCTCAAAGAATAACACCCAAAACAAAAACAAACAACATCTGGTTTTCCTATATTAAATAGCTCTAGACACAGAGATCTATCTAATCATCTAGATGCCGGTATTTAATACAGATGATAATTGATTATCTTTCTTCTTTCTATTTTTTTTTCTTAAGAAGCCTAAGATTAAGAACAGTTAAACTGCCATAGACTAAACTCCAGGGTTTAAAAAAAATTTTTTTTTTACTTGGAACATATATCTCATTAAGAAAAGCAACTACCCCCCCCCCCCCCCCCCCCCCCACCAGCTGTTAGTGTTATTTATTTATTGAATGTTTACAAAACAAGATGTGAATATTTAATATCCACACACACAACACACACACACACCACACACACACACACACACACACACACACACACACACACACACACAGACACACACACACACACAATGTATGCTCTCTCTCTCTCTCTAATTCAAAGAATTCATCATTGATTCATTCATTCATTCATCCAATCACTCACACACACACACACACACACACACACACACACACACACACACACACACACACACACACACACACACACACAGAGTAATATAATAGTAATAGTCTAATACTAGTAACATGGAGTACAATACTTGTCAGTCAAACTGCTAATAAAAAGTCCTTGAGTGGTACACCAGCAAAGTAAAAATCAACAACACAGTAAGTATTCAGTGAAATTTGCATGCTGAGTCAACATTTTTCATAATTTGTGGTATCAATATAATTAAATAAAAACCACAAAAAACCCCAAAGGTTGAAAATAAAGAACAAGATTTCAGAGCCATAGTATCTAGGGTAATATTAAAAATAGTACAAATCAAATGTCAAGTGCTCAGTTGTTTTTTTTCCTATCTGATAAGACAAGACACAATAGATTATAATGTACTTTAAAAATATGTAATCGAGTAACAATTATGAATAGCAGTCACAATGAATTTTGTGTGTGTGTGTGTGTGTTGTGTGTGTGTGTGTGTGTGTGTGTGTTGTGTTGTGTGTGTGTGTGTGTGTGTGTGTGTGTGCTATCCACTAGAAAGTGATATTAGACAGGTAATGGGTAGGGTGAAAAATGAGAAAATAATGTCAGTGTGTTGGACAATTGATTGGAGGAAAATGGATCAAATTGATACTAGTGATAGATCTATCTAACCATCACAAACTCGTGGAATTAAACATGTATGTATACCAAAAAGCAAGCACAGGAAGACAGATAAACCTGGTTAAAATAAATGCCAGAAAGTGCACACACGCGCATGCATGTGTGCGTGCATGTGTGCATGCGTGTGTGCATGCATGTGTGCGGGTGTGGGTGTTGTACTGTGTATGTTGTGCTGTGCTGTGCTGTGCTGTGTTGTGTTGTGTTGTGTTGTGTTGTGTTGTGTTGTGTTGTGTTGTGTTGTGTTGTGTTGTGTGTGTGTGTGTGTGTGTGTGTGGTGTGTGTGAGACTGTGTGTAGTGTGTGTGTGTTATGCCAGGCAAAACATTAATCATCATGGATAAAATGAAAAGAAAAACTGGAACAGGAAAAATGCTGATGTCAAACCTTAAGTAGTGGTGTGTGTGTGTTTCACTATGTGCATGTG
>JASPKP010001696.1:10000-12500 GCA_030674155.1 Stramonita haemastoma | reverse complement strand
TTCTCTCTCTCTCTCTCTCTCTCTCTCTCTTCTCTCTCTCTCTCTCTCTCTTTTCTCTCCTTTCCCTCTCCTTTCCCCTCCAACTTCCACCTTCAGATATTCTATCCTAGACTTATTATGGAGAGGAGTATTTTGGTTGTTATGTTGGATTCAAACTGTATTCTTACCATTTGAATATTGAAATGTGTTTTCATATAGTCTTTTGTGTTTAAAGGATTTTATGTTGTTGTTGTTTTTTAATCTGTTTTTTTCCCCCTTTTATGCCTACTTTGCTTGTTTTTCCCGCTTACACACACACACACGCACGCACACACACACACACACACACACACACACACACACACACACACACACACACACACACACACACACACACACACACACACACACAACACACACGCACACACGCACACACACAACACACACACACTCACACACTCACGCATTATATATTTGTAATGCCTTCTGTTTCATGGTCCTGAATATTTGCTATTTTTAAAATGTTTTTTGCTATGTTATTTTTTGTTTAAATAATTATTAGTGTATCCAGTTGGGATGTCGCGTTTTGTTGAATGTATTCTGTTTTCTTTTTTAAAATATTGTTTGAACTGCTACTGGTGGTGATGCTGGTATGTAGAGGTAGGGAGGGGGTTTCTTAGCTTTATTCCCTGATCAGGGCAAGGGCCGGATGAAAAAAAGTATGTAATGATTACTTACTCTGTTACCCTTGAAAAATAAAGATTATTCATTCATTCATTCATTCTCTCTCTCTCTCTCTCTCTCTCTCTCTCTCTCTCTCTCTCTCTCTCTCTCTCTCTCTCTCTCTCTCTCTCTCTCTCTCTCTCTCTCTCTCCTCTCTCTCTCTCTCTCTCGGGTTCGAGTCCAGTCGAGGAGGAGATTTTTCTCCTGGAGTTAACATCAGTGCTCATTCCACTCTCCCCAAAAGTCCTTCGGATGAGACTGTAAACCGAGGCCCCGTGTGCGAACGCACGCAGAAGATCTTGCGCACACGTTCAATCCTGTTCCGGGGGATCTGTTGGCAAGTTACCGGTAGGTTGCGGTCATGATTGCTTCAGTATACTGCCTTGCACTTCTACTAACCAGGATCTTATGTATATATATACACACAGTCATCTGCAGGCGATTTCTGGTTGAGAAAATTTCGACATACCAGCACACACAACCGAAGCTGTACACACGATCAGAGAATAGGCTAATAGCTCACTCTAAGCCCCAGTAATTCAATACTATTTGCTATGGTTTTTGCTCTAGTGTTAAATTTCGTGTGATTCTTTACAGCCCCACTGATCACAAAAAGCCATAATTATATCTTTGCGTTGCATTGAAAGCTCACAAGAAATAAAGTGGTGTGTGTGTGTGTGTGTGTGTGTGTGTGTGTGTGTGTGTGTGTGTGTGTGTGTGTGTGTGTGTGTGTGTGTGTGTGTGTGTGTGTGTGTGTGTAGGCCTGTGCGTGTGTGTGTGTGTGTGTGTGTGTGTGTGTGTGTGTGTGTGTGTGTGTGTGTGTGTGTGTGTGTGTGTGTGAACTTAAAAACATATTTTAACTTTTTTTTTTTATTTCGAGGATAATTGAATAAGCACTTTTTTTTACCATCCAGTCCCCGTCTGTATGTAGTTGTGTAAATCTTGTCATCTGTTCCCACCGGCACACGATGGCCTACTCTTATGAAAAGCGGAATAGGATTTAACGTGCGCGCAAGATGTTCTGCGTGTGTTCGCACACGGGGCCTCGGTTTATAGTGGTGTGTGTGTGTGTGTGTGTGTGTGTGTGTGTGTGTGTGTGTGTGTGTGTGTGTGTGTGTGTGTGTGTGTGTGCGTGCGTGCGTGCGTACGTGCGTGCATGTGTGGGTGCGCGCACACACACACACACACACACACACACACACACACACACACACACGCTCACACACTTCCCCCAAAGGTCCTTTGGATGAGACTATAAACCGAGGTTCCGTGTGTAAACGCACGCAGAACATTTTGCGCACACGTGACAACCCGTTCTGCTTTTCGAAGAGTAGCCATTGTGTGCCAGTGGGAACGTATGACAAAATTGGCAAAACTGCATAACCTACACACGTCGACTGGATGTGAAAAAGCAGATGAGTGCTTATTCCCTTATCCAAGAAATAGCAGAATAAATAAATAAATAAATAAATAGATAAACAAAAATAAATGAATAATACATAGATAGCGAAATAAGGATATAAATTAATAAAACAAATAGGCCTAAAGAGATCTTTATATTGCCTTGTTTAAACTTTATCAAAAGCTTTGGCTGAAGCTAACTTTGACTGTCTTTGAAATTCGCGCACCAATTTCCCCGAAAAATAAAGAACACACTCCGTCAAAACATAGGCCTACCAGGCAAAAACTACAAAAACAGTTACATCCAAATTTAGCGTAATTCTCAGGAAATTAGTAGGCTAATGAGTCGCTGCTTTATAGGAAAGCGAAAGTCATGTACGGAAGCGAGTTACACATG
>JASPKP010001696.1:5000-7500 GCA_030674155.1 Stramonita haemastoma | reverse complement strand
AAATGAACCAGCCAGCCATCCAGCCAGCCAGCTAGCCAGCCAACCAACCAACCAAGCAACCAACCAGCTGGCAAACCGACCAAAACTCACCAATCATTCACTTGCTCGCTCGTTGACTTTGCCCTTCCCAGCAAACATGATTTCAGGCCACAAGAAATCCATCCATCCATCCATCCATCCATCCATCCATCCATCCATCCATCCATCCATCCATCCATCCATCCATCCATCCATCCATCCATCCCATCCATCCATCCATCCATCCAACCAACCAACCAACCAACCAACCAACCAACCAACTATCCATCCATCCATCCATCCATCCATCCATCCATCCATCCATCCATCAGACCGACCAATGTACTTCCAGATTTATTTATGGATAAATCAACACAACACTATTCTACATACATGTAACAGAAAATGCACAATTACTAATGAACAATCGAAGCAAACGTTATGGACATCACCCCCCAAAAGATCGGCTAAAATGCGGTGGTCAAGAATCACAGACTTTAAAATGAGCCACAAAGTAAAAATTTGATGAAAAATGTTAACGCTAGGCCTCTGGCCCATAACATACGGGTCAACAAGTGTAAAACACAATTAATAGGTCTAAAAGTGTGAAAAAACCCCCCATTACAGTCACTATAATGCAATACAGAACTCGAACTCTGATGACTCCTTCACAGAAAGGTTACTGAAACCACTGACCCTACACTTTATGGGGGCTGCACTACTGAACTATTCAAAGCTCTACTATGTAAAGAAAAATAGTTCAGCTGTAATACAGAACCATCAGTTACTACAACTTTGGCTTATGATATTACGATTTAAAAATCTTTACACAATTATACAGCTAGGCGGCACACGACCTCAGAATAAATAGTATCCAGAGCAAACAGTCTAATTAGGCTATCTATTACATTTTTATGGAATGTATTTTTGCCTGACATCCCTCAGTACTGGACAAGACAAAACAAACTGTACCCCCATCCTCTAGTGATTGCTTACATAAAGAGCATATCAGATTATGATCATCTACGTTCTGCTCTTATTGTATAAAGTCTATGAAGATTTTTTATTTTTATAACAAATTCATTTTCTTCTTTTGTTTCGAGAATAATGGAATAAGCAGTCATGTGATTTTTTTTTACATCCAGTCCCTGTGTGTTAGCCGTTTTGTGGGATATACCAAGTCTAAATTCTTTTTGAATGAATGCCCATAAATCATTAATCTTAAAATAAGGTTTGATAACTATGTAAACTTACAAAATGTCTATGCATTTGAAATCTTTGACTCTTTTACAAATGACCACTTTATTCCTGCCATCAGCAGTCAGTTAACATCTGTCTAAAACCATAAATAAACAATGTACAATTGACGACATCTTGAGAGAGAGAGAGAGAGAGAGAGAGAGAGAGGAGAGGAGAGAGAGAGAGAGAGAGAGAGAGAGAGAGAGAGAGAGAGAGAGAGAGAGAGAGAGAGAGAGAGAGAGAGAGAGAGAGAGAGAGGCCACATAGTCTCTTGTGAAAAAAGAATACTGATCAACATAATCAAATGCAGCAATAAATGTGTAATACAGACTATTTCATGGACAATGGATTTTGTGAAAAAGAAAACTGACCATCAACATAACAAAAACAATAATGAAGTAGCAATACAGACGATTTGATGGACAATGTCACCTCCTTACACCCCCCCCCCTTCCCCAAGCGCTAATCATCACCGTATTATTGTAATTACTAAACGCATACAATGCATGCCACTGGGCACTTAAAAGAGAAATGAAATATAAGCCTACCTATGAATAACACATGCCAAAATAAAGAAGAAAAAAGAGAAAAAAAAGGAAAAAGTTTAGTGGCTGTTGTCAGAGCACGTGACCCATGTTGGTAAGATGGCGGCCACCAATGCTAAAATGGATGTGAAGACACAAGCAGGCAGGAACGAATCTGAAAATACAATAATTAATTCTTTTATTTGCGATATATATATATATATTATATATATATATATATATATATATATATATATATATATATATATATATATATATATATATATATATTATATATATATATATATATAAGTAGTGTCATAGTTTTTGTTTAATTAAAGCATTTGTTGGTGTTTTTTTTATTTTTATATATGAGTGTAGTATAAAAAATAGCAAGAAGTAACATCTCCAAACTACTCACTCAACAATTATTTTCTTTTTTTTTGTGCTGATAGTAACTAGTTGTGCCAAAAAATATATGTGCATCATTATTTTATATACAATTTCATTGTCATGATTATTCAAATTAAAATAAACACCCTCCCCCCCTCCCCCCCCACACGAACACACCTGCAGCACTGGGACAAGGCAGATTGTTATGACAGGTGAGAGCTGTGGATCGTTCATCACTGCCGTCCTGACAGTCCCCCACACAACCCACAACCTCCCCCACCTCCACACCCCCCCAACCCCTCCCCCCATCCCCCACAACCCTCCCC
>JASPKP010001695.1:15000-22500 GCA_030674155.1 Stramonita haemastoma | reverse complement strand
AAGCAGGGGGCGGCGTTGTCGACGCGGTCTCGCAGGGACATTCTGGATGTGGGGTTCAAGGACATTTGCTGCAGGTGGCGAGCAGGCTGGGTCGGGTCTTGTTGGGGTTTGAGGAGGTCCAGGCATGTGGACAGGTGGGAAAAAAATGTCTGTCTGGTGTCTGGTCAGGGGCCACGTTCGCGGTAGTTGGAGTCGTTTCCTCTTCTTCAGCAGACTCTGGGAGCAAACCCCTGATGGGTTTGAAGTGGGGCGAGTTCCGCACAATGGTGGTGTCACCCCGTTTGGCAGTCACCATGCTGCCCTTCTTCTCAGTCACCACGTATGGATGAGGTGCGTAGGGTGTGGTGATCTTCGTCTGCTTCGGCTGGCGAACTAAGACGTGGTCTCCCGGCTGCAGCGTTGATGGCTGGGTGTTGCGTGCTGGTCAGCGTAGGCCTTCATTTTCAGCTGCTTCATCTCGTTGGTCTGAGCAATGAGGGATTGTTGTTGGATTACTCTTTGGAGAGTTTCTTCATTTTCTGTAGCTGTCCGCACTTCTGCTTGAGTCATCGATCTTGGTACGGTATGCCTGGCAATGTATCTGACATAGTCTTCGCCAGTGTTCTCACGAAGGGGTGTAGACTGAGGGTGAGGACTGATGAAGTCAGCGGGGTTCACGTCATCTCTGCCTGGTGAGTAGACAAGGTTGATGTCGTAGGGCATGAGGCGAAGGCGCCAGCGTTGGACACGTGCAGTGGCAGGTTTCTGGCTGTGGATCATGCCTAGCAGGGGCTTGTGGTCAGTCATCAGGTACAGCGAGCACCAGAAAGGTAGAGGTGGAAGTGCTCCACCCCCTACACCACAGCTAGCATCTCCTTTTCTGTCTGTGAGTAGCGCTGTTCCGTTGGCATCAGTGCACGACTGCCGTAGCCGATGACCCTTCCCCTCTGAGTCAGGATGGCGCCAAGTCCTACTGGGCTTGCATCAACAAGGATCGTAGAGAGTTCCGATGGATCAAAGTATGCCATCACCTTGGTGCTCATGAGGCATTGCTTCAGCTTGTTGAAGGCACGTTGTTACTCCTGTCCCCATTTCCATGTTGTCTCCTTACACGTGAGGAGTCTGAGGGGTTCTGTCAGGGTGGCATAGCTTGGGACAAAGCGGGAGATGTACTCCGTCATTCCCAGGAAGGATCTGACTTCGCTGACATTGGTTGGTGCAGGAGATTGAGATGGTTTTGATTTTCTCAAGGTCAGGTTTGATGCCTTTCTTTCCGAACACATGGCCAAAGAAGGATAGTTCTGGCACAGAAAAGACGCACTTGTCCTTTTGAAGCTTTGCCCCCTTTTCATTGAGTCGCTGCAGTGTGGCGTGCAGGCTGCGGTCATGCTCAGCTTGGGTCTTGCCATGGACGATGATGTCATCAGAGAGGTTTCTGACCCCGGGAATGTCGTGAAGAACACAGCTGTCAGTCTCCCCAACTTTCAGCTCCTCTCAGCTGCTAATTATCCCAGCCCAGCCCAGCCCAACTGTGGCCAGCTGGCGCTATTTATTGCAGGAGCTGACAACACATGGACTAGGTAAGAGGAAGGACCCGCTAAATTTAGCACTCTTGACTGAGTGATGTTTGATTTGTGCACTGTGAGAAGTTCGGCGATAGCGTTCTGAAAAAATTCAGAGGCTGCGTTCACTCCAAAAAGCAGTCTTTTGTAGCGCCTGAGGCCAGCATTAGTGGTGAACGTGGTGATGTAGCGGCTTGACTCGTCCAGCTCCAGCTGATGGTAGGCGTTCTTCATGTCTAGTTTGCTGAACACTGTAGATCCATTCAGGTCGGAGATGAGATCATCAAGAGTAGGCATCGGGTGTTTTTCTCGCTTGATGGCTCTGTTTGCTTCCAGCATGTCAATGCACACGCGAACTCCGCCTGATTTCTTTGGGACTACAACAATCGGGCTGACCCATGGGGTAGGTCCGTCAACTTTTTCGATGATGTCGATCGCTCCAAGTCTGTCAAGCTCCTTTTCTACATCTCTGCGGACATGAAAAGGTATTCTCCTGTGTCTCTGGGCTACTGGAGCGACATTCTCATCAATGTGGAGTTTGATGCAAATGTCTTGATTCGTCCAAGCTCACTGTCGAATGACTTGTTGTACTTTTGGCCATCAGAGGTAGTCTGGTTGTAGAGGCTGTGAACGCATACTGAATCATGTTCATTGCCTGGGCAGTTGCAGCGCTCAGTATGTTTACAGCGTTGGTCTGGTCTATGTCCACCACATGGAAAGTAGCTGTCCTAGTCACGTCTTTGAAACACACATCTGTTGTGAAATGTCCTTTTACAGTCAAGGGGGTCTTTGATCCATAGGGATATATCACAGGAGAGGGGTGATGGAGTGTGACCTTGGGGCATACCTTCTGGAAGGTGTCTGTGTTGAGGATATTGACGGCTCCCATGTCTACAAGAAAGTTGACTGGGGTCTGGAAAATTTCAGCGCTGACCATGGGGCTGGCTTTTCTTTGTGAAGTAAGGGTGAATACTTCCTCACTTGATGTACTATCTTCTTGCTGGTCATCAGTTGTGGTGAATTCTAGGTGTCGGACTCTTGCCGTGGACTCACAAACTTGGCAAAATGTCCAATTTTATGACAGGCGCTGCACTCTTTGGCTCTTGCTGGGCATCTGCTGAGATGTGGTAAATTTCCACCACAGTATCTGCATCGTTGTTGGCGATCACTGCTGCCCCTGGGTTGTCTCCAAGATCCTCTGCTGTCGTTTCGTCTGCCTCTGTCGTATATTGATGAATGGTCCGAGTCACTATGGGCTCCCTGTTGGTTTCTGGAGGTTTGGGGTCCAGTCGTGCTGTGTTGACGGCTTGACCCTCCTTTGACTGCGTTCACTGATGACGCGCCACTGCTGCATGCCTGTTCTATCTCCGCTGCTTCTGAGGCACGGGCTTCAGCTAATACGTTGGCCAAGGTCATATTATCTTTCATGGCCTTCCGTCTCACTGTGGAGGAAGAGCACCCTTGTAGGATTTGGGAAAGGATTTCACGGTCTGTGTCATGGAAGTCGCATGTGGCAGCCAGGGTCCTAAGCCTGGTATGAAAAGAGTCCATCATTCACCCACATTTTGTATTAACTGCCTAAACTTAAAAACTTCGTAGGATGTATTGTGCCTGGGGGTGAAGTAGTCTGTGACAGACTTTTTCAGCACATTGTATTCATCTGGTATGTCATGCCTTCTATCCGTTGCACTGCCCCAATCCCTTTCTGCTCATCTGTGAAACTGTCATAAATTTCGTACGTTTCATCCCCTACGTAATGGAATAGCATTGCTTTCTTCTTTTGGTCAATGTCCATTGCACATAGCATCTTTTCGAAACTGGACACCGGCATATTGTTCTTCAGTATGTACTGAGAAAGAGGGAAAATTGGGTAGACTAGCCATACCTGTCTTTTTTATATCCTCGTTGCCAATGTTGCGTCTATGACTGAAAGGGATTCATACACTAAAACTGGACAAAGGATGCTTGGAGTTGAAATCTATAATTATCGTTTTATTCTGTATCTTGCTCAGTGGTTCCAGTCCCTATCTAAAGCCACCCCTTCATGAACTCACAAGATCGACGTTATTTACTTAGCGTCTCGGGTTTCTGTCTTGCTCCTTTCCTTCCCGTCACCTCCTTCTCATCTATTTCCTGCCTTCTTGGTCTATTCTCCTGCCTTTTTTCTAGAAATGTTTCAAAGATTTTCTCTCCTATGCTGAAGTCGGATGTGCTGAGCCTGACAGCTCTTTGGGTCCCGTCTTTGCCCCAAACCACACCTTTTTGGCAGGGGGTTGGGTATGCATGCCCGCAAGCGCGTGCGCGCTGGTGTTATTCAGTGCGTTTGTTTGTGTTCGCGCATGTGGCAGGGACCCTGCATCTTGCCGTGGTGCATCATATTGCTGTATATTGTCATTATTATTGTGCGCCCTGCTTGGTTTTCAGTGCGGACACTGTACCCGAGTTCCTTGCGACAAACTAGCTTTCTCAGCTTTTGAGGGCTGTGGTGTCGCCACATGTCCGGCGCCACACACCTTCGGAGATGGTAGGGGAGGGAGTATGCATACGGTGCCATACTGTCCTTGTGCCTTGGGGTCTGTAACCGTGCAAAAGTCGGGGCAAGACGGGCCCAAAACGGCTCTTTGGGTCCCGTCTTTGCCCCAATCCGCACCTTTTTGGCAGGGGGCTGGGTATGCATGCGCGCACGAGCGAGTGCGCTGGTTTTTGTCAGTGCGTTTGTTTGTGTGTGCGCATGTGGCGGGGACCCTGCAGTTTGCCCTGGTGCATCATATTGCTGTATATTGTCATTATTATTGGGCGCCCTGCTTGGTTTTCGGTGCGAACACTGTACCCGAGTTCCTTGCGACAAACTAGCTTTCTCAGCCCTTGAGGGCTTTGGTGTCGCCACAAGTCCTGCGCCACACACGTCAGAGATTGTAGGGGAGGGAGTATGCATACGGTGCCATACTGTCCTGGTGCCTAGGGGTCTCTAACCGTGCAAAAGTCGTGGCAGGACGGGCCCGAAAACGGCTCTTGGGTCCCGTCTTTGTCCCAAACCGCACCTTTTTGGCAGGGGGTTGGGTATGTATGCCCGCACGCGCGTGTGCGGTGGTGTTTGTCAGTGCGTTTGTTTCTGTGCGCGCATGTGGCGGGGACCCTGGAGTTTGCCGTGGTGCATCAAATTACAGTATATTGTTATTATTATTGGGCGCCCTGCTTGGTTTTCGGTGCGTACACTATATCCGAGTTTCTTGCGACAAACAAGCTTTCTCAGCTCTTGGGGGCTTCGGTGTCGCCACATGTCCGGCGCCACACACGTCGAAGATTGTAGGGGAGGGAGTATGCATGCGGTGCCATGCTGTCCTTGTGCCTTGGGGTCTGTAAACGTGCAAAAGTCGGGGCAGGACGCGCGTGATGGTGTTTTTCAGTGCGTTTGTTTGTGTGCGGGCATATGGCAGGGACCCTGCAGTTTGCCCTGGTGCATCATATTGCTGTATATTGTCATTATTATCGGGCGCCCTGCTTGGTTTTCGGTGTGTACACTCTACCCGATTTCCTTGCAGCAAACTAGCTTTCTCAGCTCTTGAGGGCTTCGGTGTCGCCACAAGTCTGGTGCCACACACGTCGGAAATTGTAGGGGAGTGAGTATGCATACGGTGGCATATTGTCCTTGTGCCTGAGGGTCTCTAACCGTGCAAAAGTCAGGGCAGGACAGGCCTGAAAACGGCTCTTTGGGTCCCGTCTTTGCCGCAAACCGCACTTTTTTGACAGCGGGGTTGGTATGCATGCGTGCACGTGCGCGCGGGCTTGTGCGTTCGGTGCGTACACTGTATCCGAGTTTCTTGCGACAGACTAGCTTTCTCAACTCTTGAGGGTTTCGGTGTCGCCACAAGTCCGGCGCCACACACGTCGGAGATGGCATTTGTTTGTGTGCGCGCATGTGGCTGGGACCCTGCAGTTTGCCCTGGTGCATCATATTGCTGAATACTGTTATTATCATTGTGCGCACATTATGGTTTTCGGTGCGTACACTGTACCAGATTTCCTTGCGACAAAGTAGCTTTCTCAGTTTTTGAGGTTTGCGGTGTCGCCACATAACCGGCGCCACACACTGGAAGTTTGTAGGGGAGGGAGTATGCATACGGTGCCATACTGTCCTGGTGCCTTGGGATCTGTAACCATGCAAAAGTCGGGGCAGGACCGGCCTGAAAACGGCTCTTTGGGTTCCGTCTTTGCCCCAAACCGCACCTTTTTGGCAGGGGGTTGGGTAAGCATGCGCGCACGCGCGCTTGCTGGTGTTTGTCGGTGCGTTTGTTTGTGCGCGCGCATGTGGCGGGGACCCTGCAGTTTGCCCTGGTGCATCATATTGCTGTATATTGTCATTATTATTGTGCGTACTGCTTGGTTTTCGGTTCGTACACGCTACCCGATTTCCTTGTCACAAACTGGATTTCTCAGCTCATGAGGGCTGTGGTGTCGCCACAAGTCCGGCGCCAGACACGTGGAAGATGGTAGGGGAGGGAGTATGCATACGCTGCCATATTATCCTTGTGCCTTGGGGTCTGTAACCGTGCAAAAGTCGTGGCAGGACCGGCCTGGAAACGGCTCTTTTGGTCCGGTGTTTGCCCCAAACCGCCCTTTTTTGGCAGGGGGTTGGGTATGCTTGCGCGCACGTGCGCGCGCGTTTTTGTTTGTTAGTGTGTTTGTTTGTGTGCGTGTGTATGTTTGTTCGTGTGCATGCACGCGCGCATGCGTGCGTGTGTGTGTGTGTGTGTGTGTGTGTGTGTGTGTGTGTGCGCGCGCGTGCGTATCTGCGTGCGTGCGTGCATGCCTGTGTGTTTGTATGTGTGTGTGTCTATGTCTGTGTATTTGTGTGTATGTGTATTTATGTGTATATGTTTGTTTATTTGTGCGTGTTTATGTGTCTATGTAAAAGGGTATATGTTTGTATGTGTATGTGTTTGTATGTGTATGTTTTCTTTAGTTTAACATCCATTCACATTAAGTAATGTTAGACCAAAAAAAACAAAACAAATAAAATAAACCTCGAACAAGAAAAATTTAACAATAGCTGAAACCAATGCCGGATAACAAAGTTAAAATATAAAACTAACTTTAACAAACTATAAATATTGAATTATCGGACTTCATATTAGCTCTAACACAATGTCCAACAATCGCGATCGTTCAGACAACAATTGGTCCGTTGATAGATTACGCACATCAGGTAAATTTGCTTTTAGATATCCACAAAGAAAAATATGACTGTTCGTTATCTTATCTCCACAAATACAGTTTACATCCTTTGAGTATTTCGTCTTGAAGGCATTTAGTTTAAATTTGTACATGAGGGATAACACATTTCTGCGATTGTACCAACCACAGACTTTGTCAGAAGTTCAGATATTTTGAAAATGTATCATATTACTTGTACTGCTATCATAAAGCCGATAGCGAGAATCGCTGATCTTCTTTCTGAAATGCTTCCAACAAGCGTTTTACCGCAAGCTGTATCCCTCATGCAAAGATAATGCAACATCTATTTTACAACAATCGTTTCTATACCTCGCCCCATATTTTGCAAGGGTGTCTACTTTTTCATTAAAATAGATTCCACTTTGTGAGGGAACCCAACAAAAAGTAACAGTACTACCTCTTAAAATAACAATATGCACCAGATGCTTGACTTCAATGAGAAGGTCTTTTCTCACTTTAAAATGAGAATTCTTTAAAGCACGTAAAACCGATTTAGAATCAACACACACAAGTATGTTGAAAATATCTTTAGGAAAGTCAAGAACATAGTACAGTGCAAATATTATAGCCGTTAGCTCAGCTGTAAATATAGATTTATTTTTTCCCAGGTTGAAAGATCGCTCTACTTTCAATGATGGAATAATAAAAGCCGCACCTCCCTCATTAGTATTAAGAATGGAACCATCAGTATTATTTTTTGAGATGATCAGAATATGCTCTTTTA
>JASPKP010001695.1:0-10000 GCA_030674155.1 Stramonita haemastoma | reverse complement strand
AACATGCTCAGTGCAGACAGGTTGTAGCGATCACTCTTCCATTTGCTTTACATGGCGGAAAAAAGGAATAAAGACACCCAAATCAGGACACAAGGAGATATCCTACCGCTCCTTTAGACACTTTGATAAAGATGCCTTCATTAATGATATTCTTAATTCAAACTTAGACTATGTTTATCAGATTACAAATTCAGATGATGCTGTTAACTATTGGATAGAGACATTCATAGCTACTTATGATAAGCACGCTCCATTTATTAAGAAAAGAATAAAATATTTCATGAAACCTCCATGGTTAACAAAAGAAATTGAAAACGAAATGAATCTAAGAGACTATTTATTAAAATCGAAGCAAAGAGATGAATATAAAAGCAAAGAAACAAAGTCAATTCAATGAAGCGCAAAGCCAAAACAAAATACTTTCAAGATTTGCTATCTTCAGCCCAAAATCCAAAAGCGATTTGGAAAGCCATTAATACCTTAACTAATAACTCAAGACATAACTCCCAAAAAGTCATAAAAGAAATATCAGCAGAAAACCTGAATTCTCACTTTGCAAACATTGCTGACTCTCTAATATCTAATGATAAAACAGAAACAAACGAGCTGATTGAATTAAAGCAATTCTGTTCATCAAAGAGCATCTCATCTGATTTTATCATACCCCCAATAACATTAACAGAAGTGCTTAATAGTATTCTCAAATTGAAACAGTCAAGATCAAAAGACATAGACAAAATCGATAGTCAAATATTAAAAATCAGTGCGTATGTTATAACTGACACCCTAACGTACATATTTAACTTGTGTATTGACAAGAATTACTTCCCAATGAAGTTTAAACAGCAAAAGTAATACCCTTACACAAATCAGGAGACCGAACCAATCCATCAAACTACAGACCAATACCCATGCTGTCAGTCCTATCTAAACCATTAGAAAAACATATACAATTTCACTTACATTCTCATTTTAAAACATATGATCTAATTAATGAATACCAGTCAGGTTTTCGTGAAAACCATTTTTGCCATACAGCCCTAATACAACTCATTGAGCATTGTCTTTTGGATATCAATAATAATGAAATCACAGGAGTCCTTTTTCTAGACTTTGCTAAAGCCTTTGACGTTATTAGCCACTCTCTCCTTATTAAAAAATTAAAATGCTATAAAATTTCTAACCAAGCATTATCATTTTTAGACTCATTTCTCAGTAATCGTCATCAACTTCTTGAAGTCGGGCCTAGATCAACCTTATTACCCGTGAAATATGGAATACCTCAGGGATCAATACTAGGACCACTTCTTTTCTCCATTTATATTAACGACCTACCTCTGCATATCCATTGTTCATGTCAAATGTTTGCTGATGATACATCAATTCAATGTAACAACAATGATCCAAACCAGCTTGTGAATGATATGCAGGCAGATATCAATAAACTTATCGAATGGACAGAACTCAATCATATGTCTCTTAATTCTAATAAAACAAAATGTATGTTTATAACTACTCGGCAAAAAAAGACAGAAATTGCGTACTCCATTCGCGCCTATATATATCCATGGACAACAAATCGAAGAAGTAGTCACACAAAGTACTAGGTGAAGTAATTGACAACAATTTGTCTTGGTCAGATCACATAGCTGCATTAGGAAAAAGAATCTCAGTAAGATTATATCAACTTAGGAAAATCAAAAATTTTCTAAATCTACAGTCACGAAAACTATTCTTTCATGCACATATTCTATCTCTTATAAATTATGTTTCTACCTTATGGGACAGTGCCAGTGAAACAAACCTAAAGCATATAAGCCGCCTACATAAAAGAGCTGTTAAACTAATCCGATTGAATCCTAATACACTGACCACCACCAACTACAAAGAACTAGATATTCTTCCACTTAAAGACAGACTGCAGTTCAACAAGTACCTATGTATGTTCAATATATTAAACGGAAAAGCCCCAAAGAGAATTGTGGAAAATTTTGCTGTCAATAAATACAGGCCTACCCATAGACTGTTTCTGCCCAGGCCCCATAATAATCTCTATAAATCAAGCCTTGCATATTCAGGAAGAACATTGTGGAATAACCTACCTCCCTGTCTGAAATCAGTTCCTTCTAAACAAATGTTTAAGAAGCTTTTGAAGAGACATTTGATGGACAAACTGTAAGTCCACGATTATGTTCGATAATACCTCACATTTGGATGTTTGTTGTTATTCATGCCCATGTTATTTTGTAATTCTATCATTTGTATGTATGACGTGAGCTTATGTTGTACTGTCTTGGGTCTGGGTTTTTTGTTGTTGTTTTTTATCTTGAGAGATTTGTTGTAAAAAATCCTCATTTATTTGAGTTTTTCAACAAGGTTGATATTTGTCTTTGCATGCTTTAGAAGTCAACTTTATGATTTTTTTTTAGTGATGGCAGGATGAAAAAAAGTTGTGTAAACTTAATCTTTTACCCTCAATAAAGATCATTTTGACTTGACTTGACTTGACTTGACTTGACTTGACTTGACTTGACTTGACTTGACACACACACACACACACACACACACACACACACACACACACACACACACACACACACACACACACACGCACATACACACACACGCGCGCGCGCGCGCGCGCACAAACAGCATCCCCACGATTGGAAATTCTGTGCTCGGAATTCTATTCTTTCTGATTCTCTCTTTGTTTCTGCCTAGCTTCTTTTCTTCCTGGTGTCTCCTTCTGGTCATTTTTCTGCCATTTGGGTCCAGTTTTCTGCCTTTTTTTCTTAAAAAGAAGACTTAAAAGATAACAGTCTCTCCCACACCGAAGTCAGATGTGCCGAGCTGGGCCTGGCTTGTCAGGGGCTTAACGGCAGCACAGCGCATGTTACTTATGAACAGATGACATTTACAAAACTGCATACGCACGGGGACTGGGTGTAAAAAAGCACAAGAGTGCTTATCCCATTATCCTCGATTTAAAAGAATAATAATATAAAAAAGACAAATAATAGTTGCCGTCTGACCATGTGATGATGAAGAAGAATGCTTGAGTGCAAGTGCATGGTACATTCCTGTACTGGATACAATAGAATGTAATGCTTCATTGTTATCTTATGTAATGGTGCTCATACACAAATTCCCGAATCTGAACGCAGTTACCTTCATTTAAAAAAGCGGGCAGAGAATCGGTCGTCGCATTCGTAAAAATCTCACCACTGGTGAACTTCAAAGTTGTAGCCGAATAATAACAACAACAAAAGCGCAACAATAATGTTCAACTTTTCCTGATGCTCCAAACAAGCCACGTTTCTCAGTGCGGTATTATACCGCCCCAGTGCTCAGGGCTTCATGCGGGCACTGAACAGTAGGACAAACATGGTATGCTAGGCATGTTCACCTCGATGATACTATCGGCTGTGTTTAGTTTACACTTCCCTTCCAAATACGATTCTCTTAACGGGTTCCAACGTTACGCCTATGTTTGCACACAAGACCTCGATTTATAATTGTTTTTGCATTGTGTTGGATAGAATTGTGTTGTCCTGTATGGTATTGTGTTGTATGCACACACAACATGAGACAACACACACACACACACACACACACACACACACACACACACACACACACACACACACACACACACACGGGGGACGGGACAGCCCAACGGTCTTTCGGATGAGACTGTAAACGGAAGCTCCGAGTGCGAACGCACGCAGAACATCTTGCACACACGTTAAATCTTGTTCCACTATTCGTAAGAAGTAGACCATTGTGTGCCGGTGGGAACAGATGACAATATTTACAAAACTGCATACACACGGGAACATGATGAAAGAGTGCTTATTCCAATATCCTCAATATAAAAGAATAAAATGAAAATTAAATAAATAGCACACACACACACATACACACACACAACGCTAAAAGATCACTTTAACCTCTTTATTAGCTTTATAATTTTAGAAAGAACAGGAACCTTTGAAAAAACAAACCCACAACAAAATACGGAAATAACGAACAAAGTGTCACGTCAGATAAAACGGTAACGCAAAAACACAATGAGACAATAATAACGCAATAACACAATGAGAGACACAGCTAGGGGCAGAAGAATAAGGGGGGGGGGGGGGTATTAAAGAAATCACAAAGAAAATGAAAGAACACACAGAAAGAAAAAGAAAGAAAAAAGAAAAGAAAGAGGTCTTAAAATGGAGTCTGGAATCAGTCGAAAGCCATGGCAGTCGCTTCGTCATTGGTCAATCGCGCTCACGTGACCATCCTTTTAACCGAAGTAAAACACTCTTTTTCTACGTTTCCTCTTTTCTGAAAAAAGAAAACCAAACAAATGAAGAAGAAATCAACAATAACAAGTAGGCCTACAACAAAAACTAACAAACTAACCCCCCCTCTCCAGCTCCCTTCCCAAAACGAAAACGGTTAATAAGGAGGTCTTCATCTTTATCCTTATTATTGGTTATTATCATTTTCCATACTCCCCGAAGGTGAATCAGCAATGGAGAGGAGATGGGCGCCGCCCTCAATACGCTGGCCCCTAGAGAAGCTGAGGTCTCTGATGTCTCGCTCCCCTATGACCACATAGGTCATGGGAGAGCATGTACCTTTTTTATACCTGTACTGTAGTAAAGCAGAGTTCCAATGCCTTCATGAAACTGTTGTTAAGCTTTAAAGTGTGATATCTGCAATTCCACTGTCCTCAGCTATGACAAGCTCCCAGCATAGCAGCCAGAAATGCCCTTACACAGAGAAGCACCCTCTCTCCCCTCCCCCTCCCCGTCTCAGAAGCCAGAGAATGGATGCCTGTAGGCCAGTTATGGCAAGGTACTTGAAAACAGTCACACACACCAACTTCTCATCCAGTGTATCGGTCTCACAGTGATTCCCAGGTTCCGCTTTTCAAAAGAGTAGGCCATTGTGTGCCCCTGGGGAACACATGACAAAATGGACCAAACTACGCACACTCTGGAACTGGATGTAAAACACATGAGTGCTTATTCTATTATCCTCGAAATAAAAGAATAAGATTATAAGAAAAAAAATAATAGCAATATGATATGGGATGAGTGAGACAGAGTGTATCACTATTCTGGGTCATCACTTACAGTGTTAATCTGGGGAACACACAACCACAGCAAAACAGCAGCATCAACAGCAGCAGCAGCAGCAGCAGCAGCAGCAGCAGCAGCAGCAGCAGCACCACCACCACCACCACCACACCACCACCACCACCACCACCACCACCACCACCATCTCCAAAACTCGTATTTTTTTTCGACAATTGTGATGTCGTTGCTGTTGTGATTGTTGTTGCTGTTGTTAATGCTTTGGCAATTGTTTGAATAAAAACTGAACACTAATCGGACACGGACATTGTTCTTTAATATATTTGTTTTGTTCTTGGTTTTTATTTTTTTTTTGTTCTTGGTTTTTATATTTTTTTTTACCTCCATTGGCAGCAGCGTGGGAGAGAGCGTCCCTTTCCTGCAGGCTTTCATCCAGATCCTGTGGGGGAGCAAAGATCAATCAATCAATCAATCAATCAATCAATCAATCAATCAACGTCAATCAGTCAATCAATCAATCAATCAATCAATCAATCAATCAATCAATCAATCAATCAATCAATCAATCAATCAATCAATCAATCAATCAGCCAACCAACCAACTAGCAAGCAAAGAAACCGAGCGACCGACCAATTGATTACTCACTCACTCGCTCATTCACACACTCACTCACTCACTCACTCACTCACTCACTCACTCACTCACTCACTCACTCACTCACTCACTCACTCACTCACTCACTCACTTCGGATGAGACTTTAAACCAAGGCCCCGTGTGCGAACGCACGCAGAACATCTTGCGCACACGTTAAATCCTGTTCCGCTTTTCGTAAGAGTAGGCCATCGTGTGCCGGTGGGAACAGATGACAATATTTACAAAACTGCATGCACACGGGGACCGGATGAAAAAAAGCACATGATTGCTTATTCTGTTATCCTCGATATAACAGAATAAATAAATAAATGAAAGAATGAATAAAAGAATAAATAAATAATAAATACATAAATAAATACATAAAATTTAAAAACATAAATGAATAAATACATAAATAACTCACTCACTCACTCACTCGCTCACTCACTCGCTCGCTCACTCGCTCACTCGCTCGCTCACTCACTCACTCACTCACCCACTCGCTCGCTCACTCACTCACTCACTCACTCACTCACTCACTCACTCGCGTGCGAACGCACAAAGAACATCTTGCGCACTCGTTGAATCCTGTTCCGCTTTTCGTAAGAGTAGGCCATCGTGTGCCGGTGGAAACAGATGACAAAATTTACAAAACCGCATACACACGGGGACTGGATGTAAAAAGACATATGAATGCTTATTCCATTATCCTCAATATATAAGAATAAGTAAAAAAAAAAAAACTCATTCACTCACGGACAAATGTATAGTTAAATGTATAGATTGGTTGGCTGCTTTGGGGCGTTTTTCTTTAACTTGATTGATTGACTGATTGATTGAATGACTGAATGAGTGAGCGAGGCAGTCATTTATTTATTTTTTCTTTTATATCGAGGATAATGGAATAAGCACTCATGTACTTTTTTACATCCAGCCCCCCTGTGTATGCAGTTTTGTAAATCTTGACATCTGTTCCCAGCGGCATACAATGGCCTACTCTTACAAAACGCGAAACAGGATTTATCGTGTGCGCAAGAAGTTCTGCGTACGTTCGCACACGGGGCCTGGGTTTATAATCTCATCCGATGGACTTTTGGGGAGAGTGGAGTCAGCACTGATGTTAACTCTTGGGTAAAAATCCCCTCGAACGGGAATCAAACCTGGGTCGTCAAATTGCAAGCGCAATGTTATTTTATTTATTCTTTTATATCGAGGATAATGGAATAAGCATTCTTGTGCTTTTTTTCATCCAGTCCCCGTGTGTATGCAGTTTGGTAAATATTGTCATCTGTTCCCACCGGCACACGATGGCCTACTCTTACGAAAAGCGGAACAGGATTTAACGTGTGCGCAAGATGTTCTGCGTGCGTTCGCACACGGGGCCTCGGTTTAAAGTCTCACCCGAAGGACTTTTGGGGAGAGTGGAGTCAGTACTGATGTTAACTCCAGGAAGAAAATTTCCTCGACCGGACTCGAACCCGGGTCGTCAAATGTTCTGACCACTAGGCTATCCCGTCCCCATTCAGTCAGTCAGTCAGTCAGTCAGTCAGTCAGTCAGTCAGTCAAACAGTCGTTTAATGTGTCAGTCAACTGATTGACAGATCAATCGATCAAAAGTAATGGCAACTATATAAATAGATCGTGGTTTCCTTTTTTTCTTTTTCTTTGTTTCTCAGCAGGTAACGAACTACACACTCAAGTTGCCCTGTTCTAACCAGCCCTAGGCACTACTGACCGTCAACACCAGTAGCTCAGTAGTCCAGCTGGCTGCTTTTTTTATTTTTCATTTTCCCTCCTAGGTTTAAATGTCTCTCTCACTACTAAATGATTTGGACAAGCACACTTTTAGAAGAAAACCATTGATGAAAGGGACAGGAAGACTGCAGGTTTCAGGGAAAGACTAGAGTAACCTTCCCTCCCTCTGTGAAATGATTGATTTGACTTCAGCCATTGGTGTTATGTATTGGCCAGAATCATAGTTAGGCTATACTTGGAATGTCCCCCTATTTTGATTTGACTTCAGCCATTGGTGTTATGTATTGGCCAGAATCATAGTTAGGATATACATAGAATGTCCCCCTATTTTGATTTGACTTCAGCCATTGGTGTTATGTATTGGCCAGAATCATAGTGAGGATATATTTGGAATGTCCCCCTATTTTGATTTGACTTCAGCCATTGGTGTTATGTATTGGCCAGAATCATAGTGAGGATATATTTGGAATGTCCCCCTATTTTGATTTGACTTCAGCCATTGGTGTTATGTATTGGCCAGAATCATAGTGAGGATATATTTGGAATGTCCCCCTATTTTGATCTCCTATCATCTCCCTTCTCTGTACACAGTTCGGTAAGAACAGGCCCACCCAAACAGTAAATGCTGGACTGTAAGAGAATGAACACAGGAGCATGACAGAGGACGTGGTAGCCGAGTGGTCAGAACATTGCGCTGGCAATTCCGGTTCGAGGGATTTTTTCCCCTGGAGTTAACATCAGTGCTGACCCCACTCTCCCCCAAAAGTCCTTCGGATGAAACTAATAAACTCGAGCCCCGTGTGTGAACGCAATGCAGAACATCTTGCGCACACGTTAAATCCTGTTCCGCTTTTTGTAAGAGTAGGCCTTCGTGTGCCGGAGGGAACCAATGACAAGATTGACAAAACTGCACACACACGGGGACTGGGTGTAAAAAATCCCCTGACTACTGACCCTCTCCGTCAGCTCGTCCCAATCGGGATCCTGGGCCCCAGCTGACGTCACCAGGGCCAGGGCCAACAGCAGGCAGCAAGCCAACAGCACTGCACTTCTCTTCATCCTGCTTCTTCTTTGGGCTGAGGATACATCATCATCATCATCATCATCATCATCATCATCATCATCATCATCATCATCATCATCATCATCATCACCACCACCACCACCACCACCACCACCACCACCACCACCACCCACCACCACCACCACCACCACCGTCATCATGATCATCATCATCGTCGTCATCATGATCATGATCATGATCAATATCATCATCACCACCACCATCACCACCATCACCACCATCACCACCATCACCATCATCATCATCATCATCATCATCATCATCATCATCATCATCATGCATCGTCATTGTCGTTTTCATTAAAGCTGTTTTGAGGTCATTGGCAGCTAAGTGATATCAACGCTTTTATCACAATAACAACATCAACAACAACAACAACAACAACAACAACAACAACAAAACAGATATCAGTATTCATGGAGTGATGTGAAGTAAAGATGTCATACAACAACAGCAGCAGCAACAACAAAAACAATAACAACAACAACGACAACAAAGCAAGCTGATGTAATACAACAATCATGTTCAAAGGAAACCATTACCCGAAGTCAAAATACGGCTACCTTTCGGAAGAGAAAGCCATTCCATACCGGTAGGAACAGATGACAAAATGACACAGAAATGCATGTGCACAGGTGTGGTGTTTAAATTCTAACTCTGAAGTAGGGATGCGGCTACCTAATGTGTGGTGGGTGGAAACTGAACCGTGGAGCTCTACCCGAGGAATGCACACACACACACACACACACACACACACACACACACACACACACACACACACACACACACACACACAACACACACACACACACACACACACATCACACACAACACACAACACAACACTATAATATAATATATATATATATATATATATATATATATATATATGATATTATGTATTATATAGTATGTATAGTATGTATGTATATGTATGTATATATACGGGATAGCTAAGTGCTAAGACGGTGATAGCTAATTTAAGAACAAATAGCATCCCCACCTTTTGGAAATTCTACGCGAGGAATTCCCTTTTATCTATCCCTCTCTTTCTTTCTGCCTTGTTCTGTTCATTCCTGTCACCTGCTCCTTGTTTATTTTCTGCCTTCTTAGTACAAAGAAGAAGAATGTTTTTAAAAAGCTAGGAAAATTAACCCTAAGTGAGGAATTCAATGCGCTTCCTTGTCATATCCACATTCCTGTATGCCTGTGAATCATGGACCCTGACTGCTGATTTGGAGAGAAGAGTACAGGCTGTAGAGATGAGATGCTTCCGGAGAGCCCTTGGCATCTCCTACAGAGACCACATAAGCAACGGAGACGTGCATAACAGAATCCAGCAAACCATTGGTCCCTACAAAAATCTCCTGTCAATCATAAAGAAGCGTACATTTAAATGGTACGGGCATGTCACAAGATCAAAAAGGCTTGCA
>JASPKP010001694.1:15000-26991 GCA_030674155.1 Stramonita haemastoma | reverse complement strand
CAAGCAAACACCAAAAAATCCCCAATCATCAATTGGGTTTTTTGGTCGAAAAGACTTTTTTCTGCCCTTTTTTGCAAAAGGGTTTCACATCGTCGGTGTTAGTGTAGAAGGGTTTAAATTTTTTCTATGGAGCTTCTTTAGCAGACACAACTTTTGTGAAGAAAAAAAAAACACGGCAGAGGTATGCGTATGTGTATCAAAGTTCAGAGGTGGGATGGTTTTAGCATAATGAGCATGTGATTTTTCCCTTTAAAGGCATGAATAGAGACCTTTTCTTTTTTCTTTTTTTTTTTTTAGAATAAAAAATTTCAGCAAAAAAATGGACGTGTTCTTCTTCTTCTTTTTCTTCTCCATCTTCCCCTTTCTTATTCTTGTTTTTCCTTGCTGCTGCGGCTGCTGCTGCTGCGGGCTGTGCTGCTGCTGCTGCTTCTTCGCCCTTCCCCTTCTTTTTCTTCTTCTTCTTTGCATTCTTTTTCTTTTCTTTTCTTTTCTTCTTTTTTTCTTCTTCTTCTTCTTCTTCTTTTTCTTCGTTTTTCTTTTTCCCTAAAGTATCTTTAATTACTTGGACACAACACAGTGGAGCCATTCATTTAATTTTTTTTGACTTATGACAGTTGTGTCAAAGCCTAAGTCTCAGCAAATAGTAAGGCTGCCCATTTGGCAATGTTGTCACACTGCCACATTCTTGTTTGTTTGCTTGGGGTTTTTCTTTCTACATCTACATCACAAATTTTTCTTTAGCAAGGTCTTTCCCAATTAGATCACACATGGCTAAACTAAAATACTGTTTTGGGGCATGTATGTTCATGTTATTTTTTTCTTTTAACTTAAATGATATGAACACATCTTCAGATGAACTTATGGAGATTTTAAAAGGGTCTGGCGCAAAAGGAAAAATCAAGAAAATCTGATGGTGTTAAAACACCCTGAAAACAATCTCTCCCCTCTCCTCTCTCTCTCTCTTCTCTCTCTCCCCTCTCTTCTTTTCCTCCCCTCTCCCCTCTCTTTTCTCCCTCTCTCTGGGTCTCTCTCTCTAAAACCTCATAAAATGAATGATTCATGTCTCCACACCCCACTCTTGTTTTTTATTAAACTCCACCCTTTCACAAAAGAAAGCAAAGCAGAAAAGCCCCAAATCTCCCAGTCATCATCACCACAGCAGCAGCAGCAGCAGCAGCAGCAGCAGCACCCAGTGACAGACTATCCGGGGCCCCCCCGCATGAATCACACGATACCCATTAGGGAAGCTGATCAAAAAGAGGGGGTAAATTTTAAATCACTTTTCAGCAAACCATAACCTATTTATTTCCGCTGCTTTTTTTGGCCTCTCACATCCTTCCCTCATAGTTACTTGTGCCCCTGGCCCTGCTGCAATCTATCCCGATTCGAATTTCCCTGCTGTTTTGTCACCCAAAGTGAACCCTTTGGGGAAACAAGGCGAGTCTAGTTTAAAACAGGATGTGAGAATGATTCGGAATGGCCTTTCTAGTCTCTCGGGAAAAATGTGAAGGAAAAATCTTTCATTACGTCAAATTTTTCGATTCTTGTTTTTTTTAAAATTTTCTAGTCTACTTTTTTGTTGTTGTTATTTGGACTTAACTTTTTATTTTTTTCCCTTTACTTTCTTTCAAATGCATTTTAATTCTGGCAAAATTTTTTGATTTGGTCCCAACTTCATAGTTTGCGTTACATTGAGGGGGGTTTTTTTGGCCCCCAAATTTTTCTGTTTGTTTCACTCTTTGCTTCTTTCCCTTTAAATTTCACATACTTTTTTTTTTAACATTCTTATAACCAACTCTGTCTTTTTTGGGCCACAAGTTCTTTCACAGATATAAAAGGGGGTAAAGGATTAAAAAAAAAAACCTCAAGGGTTTTTTCTCTCAATGCTAACCTTATAGGTGTATAAAGTTGCAACCGTTTTGTTACCCTTTTGTTTTTTTCTTGAACAAAAGTTTTTTGTGCTTTTAAAATCAGTAAAATGGCCTTTTCGTCAAAAATTAAAAAAGCCATTCACACAGTTGGAAAGGGGGTTGGAAAAAAAAAAATTTTAAAAATTTAATACCTAAAAAAAACTGAAATAAGAAGGTATCAAAAAAAAAAAGACATACCCAAAATTTTTAAAAAAATATTTAGCAAAAAACGGGTACAAAAATTAGAAAGGAAAAGAGTTTAAAACATCAATGTTTCTCCCCCCCCCCCCCCCCCCCAAAAACCCCCTTTTTTTTTATCCTTTTTTTATCCAAAAGTCAGGACTTTTTTGGTAAACTTTAAAAAAAAGGGGAAGGTTTTTAACAGTTAGTCATATTTCAAAAAAAAAAAAAGGGGCTATCCCCCAAATTTACCATTCTTTGATTTTTTTTTTTTTTGCAACTTTTTTTTTCCCCCTTAGTCTTGTGACCATGGGTGCACCCCTTTTAAAGCCCTTGAAAACCAGTTCCCCCCCCATTCCTCCCCGGGGTTCCCCCCCTTTTTCCCCCCCGGGGTTTGTTGGTTCTACCCCTGTCCATTCGCGATGTTGTCCTCCCATCTTTTCCCGGGGTCTGCCTTTTTTTTTTCCTCCTTGAACCCCCCCTTGGGGTTTTAATTATTTTTGCAAGTTTTTTTTTTGATCTTTGACCCCCCCGTACCTTTTTTTTTTACGCTTCTTTACAATTAGGGGGGTTCTCTGTAGGGCCCCATGCTTTACGGGTTTTTTTTAAAAGGCACGTTTTTTTTTGGGGCTTATGTGGTCTCAGAGGAATGGAAAAGGTTTTTCCCCCCAGAAGTATCTCTTTTTCAACCATCTTTTCTCTTCTCCCAAATCTGCAGTCAGGAAAAAACAACAAAAAATAACCCCCAAAAACCCCCCTTACTGACTTTAGAAATTTTTATATTTATACATTCAACAAAAAAAACAAAACGGAAAAAATGGCGACCAAAATTTTTCCCGAGATGAAGTGTTAACCCTTGTTGAAGGGGGTTTTTGGGCATCGATCCCTTTTAAATTTTCCCTGAAGTAAGAATGCAGCTACCTAAAAGGGGGTAAAAATGTTGCATGTATGAAAAAAACTCCCATTAGTAAAACCTTTTTTGTTCTAAGCCGGAGAAAAAAAAACAAAGGTACTTGGGGATGAAGCAGGGGCCCCTTTTGCAATGTTTTTAAAATTAAAAAAAAAGGGAAAAAAGAGTTGGTGACCTTTTTTCACGGGGGCCCGTTTGAGGTACAAGGTGTCTTGGGGTTTTGGGGTAGGGAGGGGGAAAAAAAGCCATGTGCAGTCCCCCTCAACTTCGTACATGTTTTCTGAGCTCTAGATCATTTTTAAAGGAAAAGGGAAAAAAAAAAACAAAAAAGGGGTTTCCCCCAAAAACCCTTTTTGCCCCACAGGGAAGTGAGGCGTCAAAAAACCTCAGTCTCTCCAGGGTCAAGCATATTGAAGACGGTCCCCCCTCTCTTCCCCCTTACTGCTTAAACCTTTTTTTGCCCCTTTAAACTGAGGACAGGAACAAAAATTTCCCCGCTGGGTAAAAATTTGGGTTTATTTTTACTGTAGCCAATGTTTTCAAAAGTCATCCACCCAAAAAAAAAAACCCCTGCTTTATGCGGGTTTAAAATTTTGGGGGTGGGGGAAAAAACGGTGTTCGGCCCCCTTTTAGGAATCCTGCCCCTCACAGACTGACAACCCTTTTAAAAACAAAAAAATAATTTTTTTTTCTTGTAGCCCTTTCTGTTTCTGTTTCTTTCCGTTTTTTCCGTCATTTTTCTTCCGTCACTATTTGCCATCATGCTCTTTCTTTCCATTTCAGGCACAAGAAAAAAATAAAAAGAATCCCCAAGGAAATTTTTCTCTCTCTCTCTCTCCTCTTCTCTTTTCCCCCTCTCTCTCTTCCCCTTTCTTTTTTCTCTTTTCTTTTTTCTGTCTTTTTTTTTCTGTCTCTCTCTGTCTCTCTCTGTCTCTCTCTCTCTCTTTTAAAAATCTGCCCCCTCTCTCTCTCTCTAACTCCCCAAAAAACCCCCCCCGTCGTCGTGTAAAGGGGCGTATTAAAGGGGAAAAGCTCCATTTTTCGGGAAAAGGGGAAAAATTAAAACCTTTTCGGGCTTCAGTTTGCTGTTATTGCATTTTTTAAATTTTTTTTCAGTTTTTTCGTGTTCCCCTTTTTTTTCCCTTATTTCAGTTTTTCATTTTTCCCCTAAAATTTCACCCCTTTTTGGGGGGCTTTTATCTGTGGCTTTTTTTGTTTTAAAATTTTGTTAAAAAACTTCAAAATGTTCCATTGCATCGATAGGCCAAAAGGGTTTTTTTGGGGGGTTTTTTTTTCGGGGCCCCCTCCTGGGGGGTTTTTTAACATGTTTTTATCTTCAAAAAGTAAGTTTTTACCCCTTTTAAAAAGAAAAAACTTTTTAGATATAGGCCAACCTGATCCCCTTTATCAATAGTAAAAAAAAAAAAAAAAAAAAAAAAATACCGTGGGCCCCAACCAATACTTAAAAAAAAAATAAATTTTAAAAATCATTTTTTAATTCTTTGGGCCCCGGCCCACGGCTGCCGGCCCCCCGGGCAGGGGCTAGGCTTGGCCGTGGGGAAACCATGGCTTTTTACTTGATTGTAAATTTAATTCGGCATAAGGGACACTTAGGGACTTCATAGGGACACATGGGGAAATTTCCATATGAGGCCGCCTACACGGTCCAAAAAAGGGGGGACAGTTTTTATACGGGGGAAACTAGAAGAAATCCCAAAATACCCTTAGAAAAAAACCCAAAAAAAATTTAAAAATTTGTTTACACCCCCTTTTTGCCTCGGGGGCGAAAATACGCTTTTCAATAGATATGTAGGTAAATAGGGCCCCCCCAAAACCTTTCATTCAACAGGACAAAATACAGACCCAAAAAAAAAAAACCCTCAAAAATTTTTTAAAGATGAATCAATTTTAACCCCCCCCCCCCGTCAGATCTCTTTCAAAAAACCCCCTAGAATACGAACCCCCCAAAGGGGAAGTTTTTTAAAAAAACCCCACATCTACTTTTACCCCCAATTTAATTTTGGGAAAAGGGAAAAGGGCTGTCATAAAGGGGATCCCCCAATTTTTTTGAAAAATGCGCTCCATAGTAGACACTTAGCTTTTTGTGAGGATAGAAAAAAACCCCATGGAAAATCCTTTTTTTTGAAGTAAAAAGGGGAAAGTGATAGGTTTAGTAGGAATAGGCTGTTTTTTCCCCAAAGGGGGAAGGGGGGGGAAAAGGGGAACAGGGACCCCCCCCTTGGGGGGAAAAACCCCCTTTTTCATTTAAAAAGGAAAGGGGGAAAAGGTGTTACCCAACCACCAGTGGGGGGAAACCGTAAACCCACTCAGCCTGCAGATTGACAAGCCCCAGCAGACCACTGTCTCCCCCCCCAAAAAACCAGTTGGGCCTCAAAGGGGGCCCCCCCTTGGAGAAGCGGGACACTTCTCTTACATCACCCCCCCCCTCCAGTCCCCCCCCCCCATCTCTTTTTTTCCCCCTCTTCCCCTATTGCTGCTACATGCTGTTTTTAACATAGCGGGGAAAAATCCCCCCCCCCACCCCCCCTCCCCCATTCCTTCCCCCTCCCACCCCCCCTTTATGACGGAAGTGCCCCTTTTTAAAAAGGGGGGGGCCCCCAAATCACCCCCCCCCATTTTCCCCGTGAAACCCCCCCACGCCCCCAAAATGCCAACTGGGGGGGAAAAAAAACCCTTTTCCCCCCCCCAAGCTGCTGGCCACAACCAACAGTTTGAGTAAAAAAGGCGACATGACGGACGGTGATCCTCACCCCCAAAAGCGTCGGGGAAAACCCCGTTTTTTCCCCAAGGGGGAAATTTGAAGCTGTGACAAAAATCCCCTGCAAGAAAAGGGTCACAGACCAGAGCTGCCTTTTATGAACCCCAAAAAGGGGCCTTTTAAAAAAGAAGTTGATCATTTGACCCCCCTTTCCCAAAAAAAAATCCCCCCTTAAAAAAAATTTTTCCCTTTTCCCCCCAAACTCCCCCCAAACAAGCCAAAACCCCCAAACCCCAAAAAAAATCACCCCAAAACCTAACTGTCCCAGATCAAAAGAAAACCCCTTTTCCCCCCCCCCCCTAGCCATGGGGTATTTCGGGGTTCCAAAGATAAAAAAAGGGGCGCTCCCCCGGGAAATAAAGACCCCCCATCTTCTCCTCCAAAAAACCCTGATCCCCCATTTTAAAAAAATTTAAAATAAAAACCCCAAAACATCCCAAATCTTCTAGGTGATTCCTTTTTCCCCGGGAATAGACATTCGCGGACACCCCCCCCGGGCCCCGTTTTTCACAGAAAGTGTGTTTTTCCCCGTTTTAAAAAGGGTCGGGGAATTTTAAAAAAGGTCAATAAAAAAAAACCTGCCACTAATGTGGGGAAACCCCCTATTCATTTTTGGGATAAAAAAAACTGCCGGCGCCAGCAACGCCAAAAATGGTTTTGGGATTGGCACTGGACGTGGAAAAAACCCCCTTTTCCCAACTCCGCCACCCCTTTTCCCCCAAAACCCCCCCTCCAGGGCCCCCGCCATCATCCCCCGCCAGGGGGCCCTCACATCCTAAAAAGCTGTCATTCCCCCCAACCCCAAAAGAAAACTTTCGGGGGATTTTACCCGCATGGGGGTAAGTACATCGACCATTAAAAAAGTTTTTAAACCCAACCAGGGGAAAAACCCCCCGGTTTTGGCCCCCGGAAAAGGTGATTGGAAAACCCCCCCCCTAAGGAAAAGGGGGAACGGAAAAACGGGGTTCAACCTTTTTCCCCCCCGGGCCCCCAAAAAAACCTTTAGGAGAGGAGCAGGGAAAAAGGGGAACCAGCTGGACAGGGGGGAAAAAAAATCAAAAAAACCCCCCTCCTCCCCTTACCACATTTGTCCCCCCCAAAGCCTCCCCCAAAAAAAGGGCCCATGCCCTAAAAAACCCCCCCTCCTCCCCCCTCCCACCCCCCTTTTTCCCCAAAAAACCCCACGGGTCGCCAACCCCAAAACGAAAATTTTGGCCCTTTCCCCCCCCGGGGCCCGCTCTTTTTTCCTCCCCCCAAAAGGGGCCCCCTTGCCCCCCCAAAAAGTCGCTTTTGGGCCCCCCTCCCCCCCTCCCTCAAAGTCACCCCTTTCCCCCCCCCCCTTTCCCCCCAAAATGCCGGGTTTTAGGATCAATATGCATAGTTTCCCTTTCCCTTCCCCAAGGGGTTGGGGAAATTTAAAACCAAATCCCAAAGTACTTCCCCAAGGGGGTCCAATACCCCTTTTCCCCCCCCTCCCTTTTTAAAAAACCCCCCCTTCTCCAATCCTTTTTCAAAACAAATCGGAAGGCCCCCCTTTTTTTCCCCAAAGACCCCAAGTTTTTTAAATTTTTGGGACCAAAATTTCTTTTTCCCAAAAAAACCCCCCCTTAAACCCCCTGGTATTCAATGATGTCCCTTTCCCCCCCCCCTTGGCCCTTTTTTTAATGCCCCCCCCTCCCCCCCCCCCCAAAAATATGCAGCCCCCTTTTTTATTTTGCAAGAAAGCCCCTGCGACAGACATAAGCTACTACTCTAAATTTTTTTTGGTTTTGTTTTGCCTTAAGTTTACTTTTAAAAAAGATATTTTATATGTATTTTCAGTTTGTTAGACTTGTGTGAAAAGTATGTGTGTAAAAGCGCGCCCCGGTGGGGGGGGTGTGGTTGTGTGTTGATTTTGTGGTGTGTGTGTTTTTTGGGTGTGTGGTGGTGTGTTTTTGGGGTGTGTGCGTATATGCCGTGGTGTGTTTTTTGTTTTTTGTGTGTGGTGGGGGTTTTTGGTGTGTTTTTGGGGTGTGGGGGGTGTGTGTGTGTGGTGTGTGTCCCTTTTTCCTTTTATGATTTTGTGCCCCATGTGTGTATGGGGGCCCCATTTTTGTATGTCCCCCAGGTGTGTGTGTTTTTGTGTGTGTGTGTGTTTTTTGGGGGTTTTGTGTGGTTTTTTGTTGTGTTTGTGTGCAGCGTGTGTGTGCCGCGTGTGTATATGTTGTGTATTGTCGGGGGGAAAGGGGGTTGTATATGTGTGTGTGTGTGTGTGTGTGTGGGGGTGTGTGTGTGTGTGTGTGTGGGGGGTTTTTGGGGTGGTGTGTGTGTGGTTTTTGGGGGTGTGTGGGGGGTTGGTGTGCGCGCCCCGTATCAGTGTTTTTGTGTGTTTTACTTTTTTGAGCGAATTTTTTGTTTTTGCGTCCCTTTTTTGTGCATGTATGGGGTTTTTGGTGTGTGTGTTGGGGTGTCTGGGGGGGGGGGAGGGGTTTGTTGTAGGTTTTTCATTTTAAAATCCTGTAAAAATTTAAAAACCCCCCTTTTCCTTTTATGAATACCTCTTTTTGGGCCCCGGTGCCGGCAAATGAAACTTTAAAAATTTTTCAGAAAACATTCAACACTATACCTACATTTTCCCGAAAACGTTTTTGCTAAAAAAGACTTGTGTTATTATACTAAAGGGTTTCTTTTCCCCGGGAAAAAACTAGGGTGAAAAACTTTTTAGTGACATTTTTGGGGTCAAAACCCCCTTTTTTGAATGCATCAAAATTGTAATTGCTTTTTAGGGGGCACCGTGCTATAACTCCTGTGCTATTTAGTGAAAAATTTGGAACGTCCAAAAATTTTGTGAATGCGTCTAGATTGGGGAATCCCCTTTTGTGACCATTTTTTGCTGTTTTTGAAACCCCACAAACTAAAGGGGGTTTTTTCCAAGTTAGGGGATGTGTTTTGTGATTCCTTTTGCTGTGGTTTTGCAAACCTGCCAAAAAGGGGAAAAAATTTTTTTTGGGGAAAAAATTTACAACCGTGGTGTGTTTACTGACTTCTGTGCTTGGGGTTTTTTCTTAAACCCCTTTTTAAATTTAAGATTAATTTTGAAATGGGGGAAAAAAAAAGGAAAAGGGGGGCAAAAAATGGATTTTTAAATTTTAAAAAAAAAAAAAGGTTTTTTGGTTTTTTTTTTGGGGGTTTTTTTTTTTCTTTCCCCCCCCCATATTGGAAAACAGCATAAAAAAATTTTCCCCCGCGTGTTGTGGTTTCCCCGGGGAAAGTGTTCCAGAAGAAGATTTTTTTTTCCCAAAAAAAATTTTCCTAGACCTGAAAAGGGTTTGTGTTTTTCCTTTTTTTAAATGTTTTTTTTAAATATATCTCAAATGGTAACAGTTTTTAAAAAAAAAGGGTTTTATTTTGTACTATTTTTTTCCCCCTTTTTTAAATTTTTTTAGAAAAAACTGATTTTAAAAATTTTTTTTTTTCATATTCACTTATTATTATTCCCCCCGTATTTTTTGGGCAGTTTTTTAAAAATTTTTTTGATATTTTTTTTAAACCGTTTTTGAATCATTGGGGGGTTTTTTTTTATCAAATTTTTAAAAATTTTTTAAATTTTTTTTTTTTTTCTTCCCTTTTCTTCTTTTTTCCCCTTTTTAGCAAAATGGCCCTGGGCAAAAAACCCCGGCCACAAAAAAGAGGAACATATTTGGGGAAATTTTAAAAATTAAACCCAAAAAAAATTTTTAAAAAAGCTTTTTTGATTTAAAAAAGTATCCTTTTTCAAATCAAATAAACCATTTATTTAATTTTTTTGGGGGTTTCAGAACCAGACTTTTTTCCCCCTTTTTTGGGGGTGATAAAGAAATTTTCCCCCCCCAAACCCGGGTTTTTTGCAACCTAAAGACCCCCCTTTCCCCCAAAAAAACGGAAAAAATTGTATAATAAATTTAAAAAAATAAACTTTAAACGTATTCACCATCTTGAAAAACCCCCCCAAATAAGTCCCCCTATGGGGGGAAATTCCAAAAAAAAACGAAGTAAACCCCCTTATTGGGGATTTAATACAAAACCCTCTGAAAAATTTGGGGTTTGGTTTTTATAGTTTTTCCCCAAAATTTGGGGGGGTTAAACATTTTTTGGATCAAAAAAATTTTTTCTTTTGGGGGAATTTTTTTAAATAAAAACTACTAAACCCCCCCTTTGGGGGTAAAAAATTAAATTCCTAAAAAACCCCCCAAATTTAAAATTACACACCAAGCGTTTAAACCTCCTCCGTAAAAATCTCATTGACCAGTATATTAAAAAAAAAGAAAAACAAAGAAATTTTTTTTCCAACTGGGGGTGCAGTGATAAAACCTTCCTTCTGTTTAATAAAAAAAAGGGGAAAAAAATTCCCTGCGGGCCCCCAAAAGGAAGCACTTATGACATTTTTTAAATTTTGATGAAAATAAATTTCTTGCTGACTTGCTAAATTCCTCAATTAATCAGTTTTACAACTTTAACAGACCCAAAAAGCCATTATTTTTTTGGGCTAGAAACATTTAACTCATCTATGATAAACATGCTCCTTTCAAAACCCAAGAGTGAAGCATGCAACACAGCCTAAAATGGATGACAACTGGATTCTAAAAGAAACTTATTTAAGAGATGATCTATTAAAAGCGGAAAATAGAAAATTTAAAGACAAAGAAACAAAGAAAACTCATTAAAACGTAAAGCCAAACAAAAATATTTCCAAAATCTTGCCTCATCGAAACACAATCCCAAACAGTTTTGGCAGGCTATCAATCAATTAACCAATAAATACCCAACTCAACCCATTGCTAATAAAATTTTTCCCCCAATGATCTCAACATTATTTTACCACCATAGCTGAAACAGTTATAAAACAAGATGAAAACAGATTAAACTCCTTAGAAGACTAAAAAGCTTTTGCTCTCAAAAAAAAATTAAATCAAAATTTAAAATCCCTTTTTCATAATGTTTTCCGAGTGTCCAGATATCTAAATAGCTTGAAACAAAATAGTAGAAAGGGGACCAATGGAAATTGACAGTAAAATTCTCAATTTTAGGCAGCTCAATCATCTCTGACAATTAACTTATATTTATAATTTATTCATTGAAAAAATCTTTTTTCCAACACAGTTAAAAAAAGCTAAAGTAATTCCCCCTCTTTAAAATGGAAAGCCATTCAAAGTCTTGTAATTACAGACCTATTCTAATTTTATCAATCTAAAAACCGTTGGAAAAACACATTCCTAGACACATTTATCACCATCCTTAGATTCACCAATCTTCTAAACAAAAAACAATCGGGTTTCAGAAAAAGCATTCTTGTCACACTGCTCTTAACGAACAAGTTGAAAGTTGGCTAACTAATTTTAAATGACAACAGTTCTGTGGTGCCCTTTTTGTTGATTTTGCAAAAACTTTTTTGATGTAATTGTTTCATAAGCTTTTATGTAAGAAAGCTGTCATTGTATGGAATCAGATAATGGCCTACAACTGTTGAAATCCTTTCTTGGAAACAGAGAGCAATATTTTTGGATCAATAATTCCAGTCCGGGTACATTACCAGTCAAATACGGTGCCCCCCAAAGGGCTCATACTAGGCCCACTTCTATTTTTATATATGTCAATGACCTTCCACTCCAAAATCAAAGACCCATGTCACCTTTTTTTGTGATGATACAACAAACATACTACCACACCAACATAGATAGAATATCAGTTTCATTACAAAAAATATTGGGCTCTCTTGAGAAATGGTGTCAACAAAACCAATGTCCCTCAATCCACAAAAAACCAAACAATCTTATCCCCCACAAGACAAAAAAACAAAATCTGACAACTTTCCCCTCCCCCCTGTATTCATAAACAAAAAACCCCAGTTTAAGAAGTGGAAAAATCACAAAGTCCTAGTATTTCAATAGACAATAATCCCCTCATGGCAGCACAGAACCAAATTAAAACAAACTGTGTCCACACAATCCCACCAGCTTTGTAGAATAAAACACTTCTTAAACTTACAATGCTAGAAAACTATTTTTACGGCTTATATTTTGTCATCAATTAAAATTTGCTCTACACCTTTTGACACGGGCCAGTCAAAATACGTTAAACCTCTTATTAGTAACTATAAACGAGCCCTCAAGGCATACTCTTAAAGTCCTCAAGTTTAGTTAATCTGACTACACAAAATTGGGAGTCTTTCCATTACGAAAATGGGTTTCCCATAA
>JASPKP010001694.1:0-2500 GCA_030674155.1 Stramonita haemastoma | reverse complement strand
TTTCTTCTTCTTCGTCGTCATCGTGTCCCAACGCTCACCACATACATTGTTGTCTGTCATATATGAGCGAAAATGCGTTTTGCGCAGCTGTTAAGCACCTACAAAAACGGCCAGCACATCCCCACTTTGGCATGGGAGAAAATTTATTTTTTTTAGTCTCTGGGGAAAAAAAAGGAGAAGAAATGGACCTAAGAAGGCAGAAAAAGCGGGGGTGGTGACAAAAAAAAGAAAAGGGAACAAAGCAGAAACAAGAGAGGGATGAAAAGAGGGAAATTCCAGCACAAATGTTCCTTTGATGTTGTTGAATTTATATTAATCCTGGGGGAATACTCCAATTTTTCTGAAAAAATCCCGAAAGGGGGGAAAAATTTTTCAAACCCAATAGCTGGGGGGGTTTAAACTACTTTCGGGTTTTTTTAAATAAAAAAGGTTCCCTAATTCAAGGGAGCAGGTTCAACCTATTTTAAGGAGAGGAGGGGGTGCCCCTTTCCCCTCCCCCCTTTTTTTTTCCCCCCCCCAAAAGGAGTTTTTTAAGGGGGAATGCCCCAACCCTCTTTTCCCTCCCCCCCCCCCCCCCCCACACCCCCCCCCCCCCCCAAAAAAAAAAAAAAAAAACCCCCTTCAAAAAGGGGGGAAAAAAAAGAAGGGGAAAAAAAGGGGAAAAGGGAAGGAAAGAGAAAAAGGGGAAAAGGGGGAAAAAAAAAAACAAGGCCCCAAAAACGAGGGTAAAGAAAAACCATCGCCTTTTTTCCCCCCCCAGGGGAAGGAAAAAAAAGAAAAAGAAAAAAAAAAAAAAAAAAAGAAAGGGGGACAAACAGAAAAACAGAGAAAACAACAAAAACAAAACAACAAAAAGACGACCCAAACACCAACACAAAAAAACCAAAAACACCCCCCCCCCCCCCCCCAAAAAAAACCCCAAACCCCCAAAACCCCCAAAAACCCCCCCCGTTCAAACTCCCCCCTCCCCCCTTCCACCAAAAGGGGGAACCGCCAACCCCCCCCCAACCCACTACCGGGAAACCTTTTCGGGTTCCCTTGGTTCTCTCCTTCATTGGCCCACCCCCTTCCCCCCTTTTTCTTCCCCCCCGCTTCGTTTGCCTCCTTTCCCCCCCCCAATCCTTTTTTTTTTTTTTTTTTTTTTTTTTTTTTTTGGGGGGCGGGGGGGGACAACAAAAAACGGGGAAAAAAAAAAAAAGGCAAGTTTGAAATGCGACCACCAAAACACAAACACACACAAAACCCCAAACCAACACGAAACACAAAACCTAAAAAAACCCCCGGGGGGGGGGGGGAGGGGGGGGGGGGAAAAAAAAAGGGGGGGGGAAAAAAAGGGGGGCCCCCCTTTTTACAAAAAGTAAAACCACTCTTTTTTTTTAAAACCCCCACCCGCCGGGAAAGGGGGGGAGGGGGGGAGGGGGGGGGGGGGGGGAAAAAGGGGAAAGGCGGGCGGGGCCCCAAAAAAAAACCCCGCCCCCCCCACAACCCCCCCCAACCCCACCCCCCACCCCCCACCCCCCACCCCCAAACCCCCCCAACCCCCCAAAAAACCAACCCAAAAAAAAACCCCCCCCAAAAGTTTCGAAAAACAAAACAAAAAAAAAACCCCCCCCCACCCCCCCCCGGGAAGGGGGGAAGGGCCCCCCCCAACCCCAGGGGGGGGAAAACCCCTTTTCCGGGCCTTTTCCGCTATTTTCCCCCGGCTTTTCACCACCCACCTTCCCCCTTTTCCTCTTCCGCTGCGTTGCGTAGTGCGCCCATTCTTTTTGGGCGGGTCCATGATGGCAGCGTTGGTTTTGGGGTTTGGGGGTTTGGGGTTTTGGGTTTTGGTTGTGGAGGTTGGTGTGATTGTTGTTTGTTTGTTTGTTTTGTTTGTTGTTTTTTTTTGTCTGTTGTTGTTTTTGTGGTTTATCTTGAACTTAGAAGTTAGAAGTCTGTGGAAAAAGAAAAAAAAAAAAAGGTTCAATGTTTTGCAAAGTGCAGACTGTTTTGTTGTAACATTTTTTTTTTTTAATCAATTTCCTCATGATCATTTCTAAAAAAAAAACAACAACAAAAAATTTCTATTATCACTCCAAAGCGTCGTTATATGTTACCATCACCACTTTCCCTTTTTTTTTTTTTTAACAGGCACCCTACATTATCATCTTTCTCATTATCAGCACTATCTAGTGTAGAGGCGTTGGCTAGCCAAAAAAAAAAAATGCAACAACTGAAAAATGTTAAACCAAAAAAAAACCACTACAAAAACAACAAACAACGCATAAAAAAAAACAACACAAAAAACCAAACAGGTATTTTCCTTAACATTCAAAAAATTTGAAACCCAAATAATCCAAAAGGACTCCAAAAATAATAAGCCGAAAAAGAGAACAAAATCACTTTTTATCGAAATAGTAAATAAATAAATCAAATAAAAGTATCTGGATAAGGGTGTTTTTTTTTTTTTCTCTTTCCTTCTACATCATTTTTTTATTTCTTCACTGAAAAGCAAAAGGGG
>JASPKP010001693.1:7500-27000 GCA_030674155.1 Stramonita haemastoma | reverse complement strand
GTCTGTCTGTCTTTCCAGAGCAGAAGCGGCTTGTTGTCTCGCTTTTCTTTTCTTTTTTTGTGAAACGCAAAACGTTCTCTTTGAAGAGGGATAACTCAGTGTTAAGTCAGCTGCTCTCGCTCTTCGCCCCCCGCAAGGTTAAAGCAGCATGTCGAGCGTCGTACCAAGTGGATGGGTTAAACCGTTTGTTTGCCTTGGCTATTCTCAGTACAGTCCCCAGTTTCTACCCTGCTGTAAATGTGGTACCTGCCCTCTTTAGCGTAAGTTCATGTTAAGACAAGTTAAAATTCTTATGTATCCTCGCCTCAGATGGGATGGGGTACATTGAGTAAGCGAGGATATCTGCTACTTGTATGCTGGTAGTTCGGTGTGTGCATGCGCGCGGTTTGTGTGTATGTGTGGGTTGTGTGTTCGTGGTGTGTGTGTGTGTGTGAGTGTGTGTGTGTGTGTGTGCTTATGTTGTTTGCGTGTGAGTGTGTGGTGTGTGTGCGTGTGTGGGTGTGTGTGTGTGTGATGTGTGTGTGTGTGTGTGTGTGTGTGTGTGTGTGTGTGTGGTGGTTTCGTCAGGGAAGGTAGTAAGGCAGCGAAGGAGGAGAGAGATTGGGCGCGGCCCTTCAAAATCATTAAACACACGCACGACACAAAGCAACACAATGCAACACAACACAACACATCGCACAACACAACACACATGTACAACACAACACAACACAACACAAACAAATACACATACACATACCAAGACACAAGCGCCTCGAACCCAACGCGGCGCGTGACGAGGAGAGTATACGCAGCCTTGTATCTCGCAACCCCAATCCCAACCCTACCCAACCCACCCAAATAAAAACCCTACCCAACCCAACCCAACCCACCAACCCAACCAGAACCCACGCCAACCCCAACAACACTAACCCTACACATCCTACTAATACACAATACACACATTACACACTCCACACAACCGACACTCTCGTGCGGCCTCTTACTTGTGTAGTTAGTCCTATGAATTGCACACGTCTCGCCAGCATACATTCATTAACTGACACAGCTGTTTTGGGCGATGTGCCGCTTATCATCGGTTCAGACGAGCGAGATTCCAGTCCTCATTATGATCGACTTTCGACTGTCGACACTCCTGAACCCGGTCGCGGGCGTAGGGCAGTGAGTGCGGAAGCGGGCTTGGTGGATTGGGAGGGGCGGTGCAGGGATAGCGAGGACTCGCAGAAGCAGGTTATTAAGATGTAATCGATTTTTCATTATGAGAGCGGGCGCCTCCGCTCACTCTCCTTCTCCGCATGTCCGACCCCGTCATCTAGTCTTGGTCCTGATCTCCTCTCTACTCTTTATACCTCTATTCTATCCTTCAAATAAAAATTTCTTTTCCGTCATTATAAACTATTCTTAACGAGATTGTCAGTAGAGGGGAGGGAGTCGAAGAGGGGCATGACACGAGGGGGAACGATGGGAAGGACAACCATCAGACAGTGGACAGGCATTGGGTGGAGCGATTGTATCGGAGGGGCGGAGAGGACCCGTGGGGAGTGGAGAAGGAAGCTGGATAACGTCAAATCTTTTTTTCTCAGATAGTCGTGCCTCACGAAGTCTCCAGCGAGGACTACAGGTCAAGCCGTTTTGGGAAGGTGAGAGTTTTCTTGTTTTCAGGTTGAAGGAAAAAGTAGTAAATCAGCCGCCTAACACCACCTATGATTTAATAACCTCACAACGTCGTTTGTTATTAATTATTCATCATTCTTCGTTATCTTCCATTGCGTCTCAAGTTGTTATGGGTCGAGATTTGTTGCTATTTAAGGCCGGAAGAAACGGCATCATTGCTGTATCGCTTAAATGCAGGCGTGCAGAAAACGGGATAACCCAGAATGGGTATAATCTTTTTTTTCGAATCGCTCGTATTTTTTCGGAGGACGTGTGTCCAGACTCTAGACGGACTCACAGTTACATTCTCTGGACAACTGTGAGACCTGTTATCTTCCGCAATTGATTAAACCGGACTGTCCTCAGTCACAGTATAATTAGGTTGGTTTGATGGGAGTCCTACCCCGTTATCAGTAGGCATCTGTCAGTCTACAGAAGGGAACAGGGACTCTTGGAGTTGCGCTTCTTGGCCGCTAGACCAGAAATCCTGGATTAAGTTATGTATGGAGGGAAGGTGGCTTCACCCATCGACGCAAGACCCCCCCCCCCCCCCTCCCGCGCCCCCCTCGATCTACTCTTCTCTCTCTCGCTCTCCTCAAAAGATAAAGACAGAAAAGAATTTGACTTGACTTGACTTGCATTAGACTTCTCTCTCTCTCTAATCGCTCTTTCGCTGACTCTCCTCTCTCTCTCTCTCTCTCTCTTCTCTTCTCTTCTCTCCTCCTCTCTCGTCTCCTCATCTCTCTCTCTCTCTCTCTCTCTCTTCCTACCCCTTCCCTTCCTCTCTATCTCTCTCCTCTCTTCTTCTCTCTCTTTTCTCAATGGTCCGATTGGAAAGGCTAAATCGCCGAGTACATGAATGGTTCCAGTGCCTGTCGCAGGGAGCCGCAGCAGCTGTTAGAGAAAGTTGTGTACATTTTGATCTAAGGCCTAACATAATGAGCTCTGATATCATTAGGTGATGACTCAAGGTTGGAGCCCCCCTCCAGTGCCACCCCCCACGGGTCACGTTTAGCCCCCGGTGCATTTTCTGATTGATCAAGATTTTTTTGGTTGACCGAAATAGGTTTTGTGGGAGAATTGATCAGAGGAATTTTAGGGGGAGAGAGAGAGAGAGGGGAGAGGAGGAGAAAAGGAGAGGGAGAGGGAGTTTAGATCGGAAAAGGGGGAGAAAAGGGGAAAGAAAAGGGAGGGGAGGGGGAAAAAGTGGAGAGAGAGGGGACAGACAGACAGACAGACAGAAGACAGAACAGACGACAGAAGACAAAAGACAGACAGACAGACAGACAGAACCGGGGACAGACAGACAAAAGAGACAGACAGACAGAACAGAAGAGGATGAAGGCGAAGAGGAACGAGAGAGAAGCGACCGGGAGGGAAAGAAAGAAAAGAGCCCATATATATTTAGAGAGAGAGACAGACAGAGGCAGAGAGACATGAGAGAGAGGTAGAGATAGTAAAAAAAGGAGTAAGAGTAGTTTATTTTATTTATTTATTTATTTAATATTTTTATCGAGGATAGCAGAATAGCAATCATGTGCTTTTTCACCCGGGTTTCCCCGTGTGAAATGCGTTTTGTAAATATTGTCATCTTTTCCCCCGGCACACGTTTGGCCTACTTTTACAAAAAGCGGACAGGATTTAACGTGGTGCGCAGTTGGTTCTGCGTGGGGCTCGCACACGGGGCCTGGGTTTTAAAAGTTATGGGAAAGGGACTTTTGGGGAGGTAGAGTTCGGGCACGGGTTTGTTAACTCCAGGGGGAAAAATTTCCCTCGACGGGACTCGAACCTGGTCGTCAAATGGCGAGCGGGAATGTTCTGCCCCTTTAGGCTATCGTTCCCCCCCCCCCCCCCCCCCCCCCCCCCCCCCCCCCCCCCCCCCCCCCCCCCCCCCCCCCCCCCAAAAGAGAGAAAAAGTGAGGAGAGAGGAGAAAGAGAGAGTGGAGAGAGAAGATTTGAGAGAGAGAGTGGGAGAGGGGAAAGGGGTGTTAGGAGAGGGGAGGGGGGGTTTTAAAAGAGAGAGAGAGAGAGAGGAGGAGAGAGAGAGACGGGGAGAGGGGAGAGAAAAACGGGACAGCAGAGAACAGAGAGGGGACAGAGGAGGAGACAGAGAGGAGAGAGAGAATGAGAGAGAGAAAGAGAGATTGATGAAGAGAGTGAGAGAGAAAGAAAGAGAGAGTGAGATAGAGAGAGAGAGAGGGAAAAAGGGAGGAGTGAGGGGAAAAAGTTACGAAAAGAGAAAAGAGGGGAAGGACAGGGGAAGAAATGGGAGAGAGAGAGAGTAAGCGAGAGGGAGAAAAACATTTGTTTACAAGAGGCTTTGGGCCCCAACAAAAAGGAAAGGGTGTACTGGTCAAATCAATGGGGAAAGATTAGAAGAACGGTAGGTAAGCTAGCTTCCACTAAACAAAGGCAAGCAGATTCACTGTGGGGAAAACTCTTACGGGCATAGAATACTTTATTTTTAAAGGCTTTGCAAAAAAAAACAAAGCTAAATCGAATAATGCGAAATTTTTACTACATTTAGGAGGTAAAAAAGAGTCTAAAAAGCTGTAGGCTGGCTGGTCTATTTTTTGGGGTTATTTTTGCCCCCAAAGTTGACAGACAGGCAGAAAGAGGGACAGGACAGGGCAGAGGGCAGACAGACAGACAGACAGACAGACAGACGACAGACAGACAGAGACAGGACAGACAGACAGAGACAGATAAGACAGACACAGACAGCAGACAAAAAAACCCGACAGATAGACAGACAGACGACACAGCAGACAGGCAGACAGACGGGCAGACAGCAGACAGACAGAAGACAGAAGACAGAAGACAGACAGACAGAAGACAGAAAAAGCAACCAGAGAATCTTCATCTTGTATAAACTAAACATAAATTCCCCTCAAAAGGTATGCTAACTACAATTTTCATCAGCAACATCGAAGAACCTTATCTCATCATTTACTCACGTTTCCATATTTTTTGTCCAAAACATTGCCAGATTTTTTTTTCCTTAATATAATAAAATGGCGGTTTTTTGTCATGCCATGTCAGTCAATGTATTTCAAATCATTTCACACAAATCACGTCATTTTTTTTTTTAATCATGTAGGCAACAATTTTTTTTTTTCAATTTAAGTCCAACACTCATCGTGGGGGTTTTTATCGTCGTGTTTGAAATGTTTTAGCTCTCCAGTTGATATTTTCAACGGATATCAAACCGTTTAAATAATTTATTGCTTTTAAAAAAAAAATCCCCGCTTTACTGTTTGACGTTTCCCAGACGGAGAAGCTCGGGTGTGTGGGGGGGGGAGGGGGGGGGGGGGGTAGTGTTGTGTATGTGTGTGTGCGTGCGTCCCGTGCGTGAAAGAGTAGGTGTCGTGTGTGGGGTGGGGTGGGTGGGCCTCCCGTAGGGTGTGTGTGTGCGTGTGCTTGTGTGGGGTGAGTGTGCGTGTAAGTGTTTTGGTGAAACGGGGCGCGCTCGCGGGGTGGGTTTTATGGGGCGGGGGTTTATGGTTCGCGGTATGCGTATGCGTAGGGTGCAGGGTGGGGTGAATCCGGGGCCCAAAAAAACATCCCTTGTCAGGTTCGGGGTGGCTCAAACCCTGGGCCATCGGGTCCGAAGCCTAGTTTCAAAACACTAGGCCATCCCGATGAAAAACCCAAACATTTGAGCAGAGGGGCAAAAACAAGCCACTGGGGGTTAGGCTCATGAAAATCAGAAAAGTACCAAAAACCGTCCCCCTCCACTTAAACCCATGATAAACCGTTTGCTGTCTGTTAAAATCATTTTGGGGATGGTGGGCCCCTTGCTGCTGATGCAAAAACCCCGTCAGCATAACCTTTCCTTTCTGTCTTTATTTCAGCCCGTCTGCAGGTTTCATCATTCTGTTGGTAGGGTGGGTCCGCCACCCATAATAAATTAGAGCATGAGCTCGTCATTTTGAACCTCTGATTTTTGAGTTTTTCCGAGGGGTGTGTTAGAGGGGGATGTTGTCCTCTGGATTTAAAGTAAAATCCCAAACTCCACTCCCCGGCCTAAAAGCCTTTCGGATGAGGCCTGTAAGCAAAACCCTGCAGAACATCTTGTAACACTTTTAAAACTGTTCCGCTTTTCGAAAAAGTAGACCAGTGTTTGCCGGAAAAGTAAAAAGTCACACTTTAATACCATATGATACATCGAATATGAAAAATTTTTCCCCTTCAAAAAATTGGGTAAATTTTTTTTTTTTTCCCCAAAAATTCATGTTCTTGGGGGTCGTTTTTGGCCCGTCCCAAAGGGTGGAAAATGGGGCCCACCGACTGGCGGGAAAAAACAAAAAGGGGGTTTCCTTTTTGAAAAAACTCTCACCATTGGTGGGGTCTCTTTATCTGAGCAGATGTACGATTAAAAAAATATTTAAAAGTAAAAATTGTTTAAATTTCATCTTTTATTTCAGAAAAAATCGTTTAAGTCAATGGTTCAGAGGCCATGCCGGTTTATCAAACGAGAAGTCGCAGGTCCCATTACCGCTTGAACCACGAATTTTCCCTTGCGTGTCTTATTAGACTTTGAGTGGTGGTCTGGGTGCCAGTCTTTCAGATAAGACGATAACCAAACTCTCAAGGGGCCACACATATTTAGCGCTCGTAAAAGAGCCACTGCACTGTAACAAGAGAATTGTCAAAGGCAAAAAATATTTTGTAGAAAAAGTCACAGTGCACATTGCGCACAAGTTTTCAGTTATAAATAATGGGTGGCGCTCCTCTTTCGGCGACGCGGTTCTTCTTAGGGATAGCAGCCCAAATTTCGCACACAGAAACAATGTTGATTACAATACAATACGATACGATACACATGCCATACATATACCATTACAATACCATTCGATTACGTACAGTACAATTTCAATACAATACGATATGATACATACAATACGATACCATATAATACCATACCATACCATACAATACGATACAATACAATATGATACGATACAATACAATGCGATACGATACAAGACATTACAATACAATATAATGCATTACAATCAAACAGAACACAATATCATAACCATAAATGCGAAGCAAACAAGCAAACGTATGCAAAATTTCGGTTGCTCTTGTATTCACATAATTAATTCTCACGTAGGAATGCAGGGGGCCTGTCAGTGCTAATAGCATCCCCTCCTTCTGTAAACACCGTGCTAGACAGTCCTCTTTCTATCCCTCTCTGTATCTGCCTCGTTCATTTTTTCCCGTCACCTCCTTTTTGTATTATTATTTTTGTACTTCTTGTTTCCATTGCCCATCCTTTTTTCCCCTCCAGAAAAGACCTCAAAGATAACAATTCTCCCCCACACCAAAGTGGGATTGCGCTGGGCCTGACTTGTCAGGCGCTTAAGAGCAGCAACGTAACACATTTTTCTCTCATAGGACAAACAACAAATAGTTCCTGTCCCAGCGGTCCACAAGGAAACAGAAGAATAGCATAAATAATGACAGGACTGTTGCACAAAATACACACCAGTACCACACAACCCAGACTGCACCACGTAAGCTTGTGTCAACAGATTTTAATCACACTTCCACAACATGTTAATAATGAATGAAAACCCGGAACTTGTTGGTAATCATGCAGCTTAATTTCTCTGGGAAATGTTGTCTGGGACAATGGCATGCAGCCGCGATGCTGATTATAGAGCTCCAAAAATTCATTCGTTACCAATAAATCCGTTAGTTAGTATCGAATAGGTTTTTAAAATAGTTTGGTTATTTTTAACTGTTCGTGATGTGATGTAATTTTATGTGTAAACGGTTGGTTGCGCGTGACTAATTTGAATGCAAGCGCTTTGATTTGCGTACTCTACAAGATTCAGCGCTATATAGATGTCATGTCTTGTTGTTGTTGTTGTTGTTGTTGTTGTTGTTGTTGTTGTTGTTCGTTGTTGTGTTGTTGTTGTTGTTGTTGTTATTTATTATTATTATTATTATTATTATTATTATTATTATTATATTATTTTTATTATTATTATTATTATTATTATTATTATTATTATTATTTATCATTATTATTGTTATTGATTACCATCATCATTATCATTATTATCACCATCACCATCACCATCACCATCACCATCATTATTATTATTATATTATTATTATTATTATTATTATTATTATTTATTATTATGATTATTATTATGTGACCAGAGCATTTTGTTATCATCCATACATTGTTTAATGTCACAAAAACGGGGTTTTCTTCGTATTTCTTTATCTGACTGAGTTTGCTGGTTGTTTTATATAAGAATTCGTTTGAAGTTGGGGTGGTTTTTGTTTTTACAAAATTGTTGTGTTTTAGGTGTTTAGTTTGGTTAGGTTTGGGGTACCACCAGGATTTCGATTATTCAACGCGCGTGCACGCCCCGCGCGCGCGCAGGCACACACACCACACACACTCACACACACACAACACACACACACACACACTCACACATCACACACCACACACCCACCACCACCACCACCACCACCACCACCCCAAGCCACATCCACACACACACATTATCCCCCCACATTATACATGAACACGCACACACCGCGCGCGCCACACACACACAAACACGCACTACACACTCAAAACACACATCACACAACCAACACACACACACACAAAACAACGCACACACACACACACACACCACACACCCACAACACACACACACACACCACACACACAACACACCACACAACAGAACTACAAAGCTGTTGTCTAGATTTACTAACCGTGCTTGCGGTATTAGACACATTACACGGTGTGCATTGTGGACAGCAGGCAGGGCAGGCAGGCAGGGGAGCCACACAACACAACCGACCCTGGAGTCCATCTTTTATTGATTACCCTCAAGCCTGGTAGGGCTAATCTGCTCTAGTGGACCAGTCAACAAGCGCTCTAGACCCGGTGCTTCTTGCCATTGTAGAATGCGAGTTCAAACGCTCGAGGGGGCATATGTTACGTTAAACGACCGGGTTTGGTGCGTGGTGGTGGTTGGGTTTGTTGTTTTGGGTTGTTGTTGTTGTTTACTTTTTCCAAGTTTAGCCATTGTGCAACAGGCTACATGCCCCGAAACCTGTGGAACAGAAACAGAACAGAAGATCATATTGTACTATTGATATGCCGCAGCTTAAAGGGCACATTTCCGTGTTCATGGAAATCTTCTCCAACAGCAATATTCAACAGTCTGTCACATGTGTATGACTTTTTTTTTAGACTGTGATGTATAGTCCAGTTGGTTTGTTATTACCAATTGCTTTGGACTTTAAAGACGCTCTGATCGGTAATTGATTTTTCTTGTTTGTAAAAATTTTTTGGGGCGCAGTATTTTTTTTTTATTGTTCACGGTATTTTTTATTGTTCACGGTATTTGATGTTCTATTGTTTTTTTTTGTTTTTTGTGTTCTTCTTTTTTTTTTGGAGGGAGGGGGGGGGGGGGGCTAGGAGATGTTGCTATTTTGTTGTTGATTTTTCGCAGCTGTTTTTGGGTGTTCAATTCATTCGGATGAGACTATAAAAACCCAGGCCCCGTGTGCGAACGCACGCAGAAATCTGGCGCACACGTTAAAACCCCATTCCGCCTTTCGGAAGAGCAGGCCATCGTATGCCAGTAGGGGGCGGATGACAAAATTATATATTAAAAAAACCAACATGCACAAGGTGTCGTGTTTAGACACCATCTCCGAGGAAAAATCGGGGGGAGTTTTGGGGGTCCCAGGGCGGCTCGGGGCTGTAATATGGCAACATTCTGGGATCATTCCAGTGGGTGGAGAGGGGGGGGGGGTCTGCTGCAAGGGGGTAACAGTTGCCCTTCCTTCATACTTACCCATGCTTTGCCCTTTAAAGACTAGAGTGCAAACTCCATAGTCTTCCGGGGACTGATGGGGTGCCTACTGCTATTACTACTGTTGGGTGTTCCCGTTCTTGTTTTAGGAGAGTTGGGGTGGGTTTTTTGTTTTGTTTTGTTTTGGGGATTTTATGTTGTTTTTTTCGGGAGGGGGGGGGATCACATTATTGATAGTGGGTTTTTATTGTTTGTGTGTTTTTTCTCACGTGAAATTTAGTAACTGAACTTTATTTACATCTTTCATTGGAATTGCTGATTTTGTTAGAAATTGTTAGAACTGGCATTTTCCTTTTTGTGCATTGTAGTTTAGTAGGTTAGTAAGGTAAAGGTTGGGGGGTCAGTTAATCACTTAGCTAGTATTGATCCCCTGAAATTCTTCTCCCATGCATTGCCATCTACATCTCACACCCCTTCCCATGGAACACATATTCTCTATTCTCTCTCTCTCTCTCCTCTTACTCTCTCTCTCTCTCTCTCTCTCTCTCTCTCTCTCTTCTCTCTCTCCTCTCTCTCTCTCTCTTCTCTCTTCTCTCTCTTCTCTCTCTCTCTCTCCTCGTGGCTGCTAGTATCTCTCTCTCTCTCTCTCGTCTCTCTCTTCTCTCTCTCTTCTCTCGTCATCTCTCTCTCCTCGCCCTTTCTCTCTCTCTCTCTCTCTCTACTCTGTCCATCTCTCTCTCTGCTCCTCTCTCTCTCTCTCTTTCTCTCATCTCTCTCTCTCACTTCTCTCCTCTCTCTGCTCCTCTCTCTCTCTGATGAAAACGGGCTGGTTGTAAAAAAAAGCATGTTTGCTTTATGCCATTTACCCCTCTTTAAATAAAATTTGTTCATTGTTCATTGTTCATTGTTCATTGTTCATTGTTTCTCTCTCCTCTCCTCTCTCTCTCTCTCTCTCTCCTCTCTCTCTCTCTCTCTTCTCTCTCACTCTCTCTCCTCTCCTCTCTCTCTCTCTCTCTCTCTCTCTCCTGTCTCCTTCCTCCTGTCTTTCCTCTCTCTCTTGCCTGTTTTCCACCATCCACCAGAGACTGTTAAAAGAACAATTCTCTCCCATGCCGAGTCGGATGTGCAGGGGTTTTTTTTATCGAAAATAAGGGATTAAGCACTCTTGTGCTTTTTCACATCCATTCCCCGTGTGGGGTTTTGCAGTTTTGAAAAATCTTGTCATCTGTTCCCCCCGGCACACAAAGGGCCCTTTTACTCTTAGGGGAAAGCGGAACAGGATTTAACGTGTGGCAAGATGTTCTGCGTCCCGTTCGCACACGGGGCCTCGGTTTATAGTTGATCCGAAGGATTTTGGGGGGGAGAGTGGAGTCAGCACTGTTTGGGTTTAAATCCAGGAGAAAAATCTCCGCGACCGGGAATCGAACCCGGGGCGGGATTTGGCCACGGCTTGCCAGAAGCCCCGCAACCCCTTTTTACTCATGGTTATGATAGACAACACAGGTGCCTGTCTGAGCTTTAAAAATGGAAAGGTAAAATTTGTCCTCCGTAACTGTGTGGTCGTAGGGAGCGAGCCATCAGAGACCTCAGCTTCTTAGGGGCCAGCATATTGAGGGGGGCCCGCCCATCCCTCTTCCCTCGCTGCTTTATTTCCCTGACCTTAAAGAGGGCAGGTACCCATTTAAAAGCTGGGCGAACTGGGGAACTGTGCTGTAGCCAAGGGCGCATACGATCACAATCCAATTGTGTCTGAGCTTTTCGACAAGAAAAAGAAAGAAAGTGTTTTTTTTATGTGGTAATCCATTGGGACCTTGGGGAAATTGTCAGTCCTGTCAGTCGTCTTTGGCATATTGTCTGTCAGTCATTCCTTGGATATTTATTTATTGATTTATTCTTTTATATCGAGCATTATTGGAATAAGCACATGTGTTTTTTTACTCCCAGTCCCGTGTGTATGGTTTTTTTAAATCTTGTCATCTTTCTGGCTTATGGTCGGGTCAGTCACCCAATCAGCCCACTCACCCATTCACCCCAACCAACAGTTCAGAATTGAGGCACCGTGCTCAAACCCAAAGCCCATGTTTAAAGCCCACTTCACCCCACCGTGACTTGTTCTAATCTCACCCACACCATCCAGCCAGCCAGCTTACTTTGCACTCCCCAACCCCGGGTCTGCTAAAATCCCTCCTAATGTACGGAACTCTCTCCCAAACCCTTTCAGGCTACATTGATATCAGGCCAAAATACGAGCGCTCTAAAAATAAAAAAAAAAGATTTAGAACCTCCCATGGTAATGCTTTGGGTTTGTTCCTTGTTCCTACCTACCCTAACACGTGAGGGGGAAGGGGAACTTCCAATATCGATTTTCCACTTAGGGCTAAAAAACTCGACACTCCTCCAAAAACCTGCCGCTGTCATTTCGCTAATGGACAGTTCAGTACCGCTGTTTTTTTCGGTCCTTTCATCTGCCTGGCTTTGATGGAGAGAATTCGTTCTGAGCTGGTTAAAAATAAAGCTTTTTTCCGTGGATGATGTAAGTAAAGTGTGGTGGGGCTTGGTGGATTAAGGTGTGTTGTTGTAAGCTTTCCAATGGTGTGAAATTGACAGTGTTTTTAGGTGCCGGGGCGTGCTGTTAGGGGTAAACCCCCCCCATCTGGGTTTTTGGTTCGTTTGTTTCTGTTGCCCCAGATTTTCATCTGAGATTTAAATGCTAGGAGGGAGGGGGGGGGGGGGGAGGGGGGGGTGCTTTGTGGTTTTGAGAGGCTTGTGTTTGCTCGTGATCTGACGGTTCCCGGTTTTGAGCATCCGTTTCAGGGAACTTTCCCTGGAGTTTAACCTCGTGCCACTCACTCCCTCCCCAAAAGCTCCTTTGGATGAGAAAATAAACCCCATGTCACCGTGTGGCTGAGCTCTTGGCAATGTTGAAAAACCTGTTCCGCCTTTTGAAAAAGTAGGCCATTTTCAGCTAGTAGGAACAGTTGACAAAATTTTTTTTTTTCAAACGCATGCTGATGTTACTAGTGTCGTTTTTTAGAGCCATCCCCCAAGTCGGAATGTGGCTACCTTAATAACGGGTAGGAGAAAACGGTTTCCCCCCCCTGGGGAAATCTGGTTTATTGGTTTAAACCCCGGAGGCTCTTGCGGAGGGAAAAAAAGGGAAAAAATGTTTCTGAGGTGGGCAAGACCCTAAAAATCTTGTGACGCTCCAAGGTAAAGGGGGGGTCCCATACATGTCTATGTGGGGTTTGTAGGGGAGCGAGGCGTCAGAAAAACCCCAGTTCCCCGTAGGGGCCGCAAAATTGAGGGGTGCGGCCCATCTCCTCTTCCTCGTTGCTCATTTAACCTCTCCTGGACCCCAAAGAGGGCAGGGGGGACACCCTTTACCACAGCTGGGGTGAAACTGGGGGGGGGGGGGGGATGTACTGAAGGCCAAGGCACGCAAACGGTCACCTATCCAAGTGGTAACCAGGCTCTACGCTGCTTAACTTGGCAGGGGGAAAGCGAGCGCTCTGACCGCTGAGCTATCCCGCCCCCATGAAACTGGAGTCCAAGATCCTCTGAAGTTTGAGTGTGGCTGATGATATGGCGAGTTTTTTTTGATTTTCTGTGATTTCTGGTCGGTGCCTTTTCTTGTTGTTGTTTCCTCTAGCTAGAGCTCCAAGTTTCATCCATGTGAGATTTTTGCGATATGCGATTCGTTTATAACCACCATGAAGGTAGCTGCTTCCGACTTGTCGGGGATGGTGTGCTAAACGGACACTGTGTGCATGTGGTTGTTAATTTTATTCATTGTGATACCTGTTCCTGCCGGCCCGAAAAAGGCCTACTCTTACGAAATAAAGAACTGATTTTTTTTTTAAGTGTGTGCAAGCTGTTCTGTGTGCACTCCTACACAGGGACTCGGTTTATAGTCTCATTGAAGGACTTTTGGGGAGGAGTGGAGTCGGTACTGATGTAAGTTCACGGTGAAATTCCCTAAGAAAGCGGGTTCTTTCCGTGGGGGCTCGATCCAGGGCTGTCACATGGTCACGAGATGGGACGGAGGTAGCCTGAGTGGTCACAACTTCCGCTCGCCATTTGACGACCCGGGTTCGATTCCCGTTGGAGGGGAATTTTTTCCCCTGGAGTTAACTCAGTGCTGACTACACTTCCTCACAAGTCCTTCGGATAGGACTATAAACCGAGGCCCCGTGTGCGAACGCAACCGAGGACACCTTGCGCGACTTTTTAAATCCTGTTCCGCTTTTCGTAAGAGTGGGGGCCCGGCATTTGTGTTGCCGGTGGGAACAGATGACAAGATTTACAAAACTGCATACACACAGGGACTGGATGTTAAAAAAAAAAAAACCAACACATGATGTGCTTATTCCATTATCCTGGAATATAAAAGAATAAAAGGGAAGCGCTCTAACCGCGAGGCTTTCCTGCTCTCAAGGCGAGGTGTTCAGAAACATAGTTCTGTACCACAAACTTCTCACTATCCTGTGTGCACTTAACAGCTTCAGAGGGTTTTTCCGGTGGGAATGAGTGAGACAGAGAGCGTGTTCTGGGTGATCCCTCAAGCATTAAACTGGGGATTTTGTTTTGTGTTTTTGTTTATGTTTGTGTCATTCCTCGGCTAGAGCTCGGAAGTTCACCAATGGTGATGATTTTTGCGTATACGACCAACCCTTTACACACACACACACACTCGCGCGCGCGCACCCCGCACACACACACACACACACACACACACACACTCGCGCGCGCGCACACACATACACACACTCAAACACACACACGCGCGCGCCGCAAAACACACACACACATACACATACACACACACACATGCACACACACACACGTACACCACACACCCCACACGTTACACACACACGCACACACACGTACGCACACGCCACACACACACACATGCACATACACACACTCACACCCCACACGCACATACACATACACACACACACCACACACACACACACACACACACAACACACACCACAAAACACACACACACACATCACCACACACACACGCCACACCACACATCACACCCCAACACACACACACACACACACAACACCATTTAGACATTCGCAGCAATCTAACTTTGTGGATAAGCTTAGGATAATTATTATAAGAAAGGCTTCCTTCCACTCGTGATGGCTCCAAAGTGAATAAACACGGGTTCGAATCTCAGTATTGTCTGGTTACCTTACAGTTGGGGGAGGGGGGTTAAGGGGGGAGACAGAGAGGAGGTGTAAGATCCCCTTTATTATTATTATTATTATTATTATTATTATATATTATTATTATTATTATTATTATTATATTATTATTTAATTCTTTTATATCGAGGATAATGGATGAGAACCCTTGTGCTTTTTTTACATCCAGTCCCCGTGTGTATGCAGTTTTGTAAATGTCATCTGTTCCCACCGGCACACGATGGCCTACTCTTACGAAAAGCGGACAGGATTTAACGTGTGCGCAAGATTGTTCTGCGTGCGTTCGCACACGGGACCCCGGTTTAAAGTCTCATCCGAAGGACTTTTGGGGAGAGTGGAGTCAGCACTGATGTTAACTCCAGAGAAAAATTTTCCCCGACCAGACTCGAACCCGGGTCGTCAAATCGTCAAATTGCCAGCGCAATGTTCTGACCACTAGGCTATCCGTCCCCTGGGTGAACTAGCTTGCTGACCTGCCAATCCTCACTTTTCTTCTCTGTGTGTGTGCGCGCGGCGCGCGCGCGTGTGTGTGTTTGTGTGTGTGTGTGTGTGTGGGGTGTGTGTGTGTGTGTGTGTGTGGGTGTGTGGTGTGTGCCTGTGTGTGTGTGTGTGTTCGTGCGTGTGTGTGTGTGTGTTCGTGCCTGTGTGTGTGGGGTTCGTGCGTGTGTGGTGTGTGTGTGTTCGTTTCGTGGTGGTGTGTGTGTGTGTGTGTGTGTGGTGTGTGTGTGTGTGTGCGTGTGTGTGTGTGTGTGTGTGTGTGTGTGTGTGTGTGTGTGTGTGTGTGTGTGTTGCTTTTTACATCCAGCCCTATGAAAAATAACAGAAATTAAGTAAAACGGACAGATATATAGGTGAAGTGCATCAACAATTAGAATTTTAAAAATTATTTAAGCACGCACACAGGCATGCACGCACGAACGTACATACACACGCACGTACGCGCACGCGCCCCCCCCCCCCCCCACACACACACACACAAGCACACAAATACACGCGCACGCACGCGCGCACACACACACACACACAGAGTGAAAAAAAAGAGACAGACATACAATATTCAGACAGGTAGGCAGACAATCAGTCAAAGGGAGAGACATTTAGACAGACATTGAAGAGAGTGAGAGAGAGAGAGAGAGAGCGAGAGAGAGAGGAAGAGAGAGAGAGAGAGAGAGAGACGAGAGAGAGAGGAGAGAGAGAGAGAGAGAGAGAGAGGAGAGAGAGAGAGAGAGAGAGAGAGAGAGAACAAATTTTTTTTGAACAAATTTTATTTTTCAGAGGATAATAGATTAAGCACTACATGCTTTTTTAACATCCAGCCCTCGGGAAAAAAACAACAAACAAACGAATAAGAAATAGAAATAGAAAAACGAGCATAAAAAAAGCTTAATAACAAGAGGGAAAAAAATCATGGGAAAAAACATGCATAGTTACAAAAAATCCAAAGAAAGTAGTACTCATTCTCTCTCCCGATCCCCCCTACACACAACACACACACACACACACACACACACACACACACACACACACACACACACACACACACACACACACACACACATACACACACACACACAACCGAAAGGCAAGCAAGAAATAGAAAAACATTTACAGAGACAGACAGACAGACAGACAGACAGACAGAGACATAGAGACAGAGACAGATTAAATGTATATATGAACAATGAAAAACACACCAAAAAAAAACAAACAAACAAAAAAAGAAAATAATAATAATAATAATAATAATAATAATAATAATAATAATAATAATATATATAATAATAATAATAATAATAATAACAACAACAACAACATAATAATAATAATTATAATAATAATAATAATAATAATAATAATAATAATAATAATAATAATTAATAAATAACAGAAATGCATAACAACAGAAACTAACTGTACTATCCGAGGAAAAAAATTCATGTAATTGAGACTTCTAGTGGTTTGATCAAAACATTTGTGGTGAAAGCAGAGTGACATTTTCATGAGTCATCAGAAAATCATACAACAAAAACTTAAATCTTGAAAACTTTGATTCATATTTTAGAAAGGTTGGGAGTCTATTCCAAAACCAGCTCCCAGAATATATTAGACTTGATTTAAACAGAGTAATGGTTGGTAAAGGGAGGTTGATTTTATGTGAATGTCGAGAGTCGTTTATACTGAACATGCTGCTTAAGGAAGATGGGGCATTACCATGAAGGATTTTATGCATTAGTACACCTTTATTTAACAACAATCTTGTTTTGAGAGGCAGAATATTACATTTTTGTAATCTGAAAATGTCAGTGAAGATGACTTATCTATTACTATTTTGACAGCTCGTTTATGAATACTGATTAATGGTTTGAATAGGTTATTACTGGCTAGGTCCCATAGTGTAGATGCATAATCCACACTAGACTGAATAAATGAATGAAAAAATATTTTTCTTGCATTCAGATTAAGACAGTGTTTAATCTTATTTAACTGGTATGTTTTGGAGGCAATTTTCTTTGTTAAGTTACGTATATGTACGGACCAAGACAAATTTATTATCAATCGTTACTCCCAAAATTTGTGATTAGAAACTTCTTCAATTCTGACATTGTTGATATAAATAGGAGGTAAGTTTTATGTTAAGATTTTGACGTTTTTGTCTTGTTGATAAGAGCATGAATTTCGTTTTACCTGGATGAAGGGCCAAATGGTTAATTTGTGTCCATTCGACAATAATATTTATGTTCTCTTGTAAACTTTGGCATACTTGGAGAGGGTTTTTGTGGCTAGTATGAAGAGTTGTATCATCTGCAAATAGTTCATTTTGTACTTTAATAGTTAATGGCAGGTCATTTATATATAAAAAGAAACAACAAGGGACCAAGCACTGATCCTTGCGGTACAACCAAAGTTATTTAGAAGAAAACTTGAAGAAGTGTTGTTTAGATATACTTTTTGCTGTCTCTCAGATAGGAAAGATGAAAATCAGTTCAGAGGATACTAGGAGATAGTTTGTAGACTGCAAGCTTCCGTAGTAGTAGCTTGTGGTCAAAAACATCGATAAGCCTTAGCAAAATCAATTAAAGTGTATACCTGTGAATTTCTGTTTTATTCATATTAAGCAGCAATTTATCTGTCAGTTTATACAAGAGTGGTGTGACATGAATGGTTTGCTCTGAAACACATGAGAGAGAGAGAGAGAGAGAGAGAGAGCAGAGAGAGAGAGAGAGAGAGGAGAGGAGAGAGAGAGAGATGAGAGAGAGAGAGGAGAGAGGGGAGAGGAGAGTGAGGAAGGACGAGAGAGAGAGAGAGAGAGAGAGGTACAGACAGACAGACAGAGCCACAGACAGAGAATGCATGCACGACATATTGCCAGCATCTGAAAACAACAGTCTTTTTTTTTCTTTTTCTTTTTTTAAAAGACCAAGACAAATGGTACACAGACCATCAGGATAACAGACCTGTGGCAGGCAGACAGACATAATGACAAACTAGACAAAGCAAGCAGAACAGACAGATAAAACATAGAGTTGGTATTTCAAAACATGTCATTAAGAAATAAATCTTCCATAATGGTCATTTCCAATTGATTTTAATCCAAATCAAAGTGAAATTACTCCAAAGCAATATCAAACACAATTGCATTTGCAAAGCAAACAATAGGACCAGCCAGATTTAGAATATAACACTGTTAGCCTTCCAATAGTTAACCATGGTAAATGTTTAAAAGGAACTTTAGAGTAATTATCCCTCTAATGTGAAATTTACAGAACCCATCCTAAGGAAGACGGAAGGGAAGAAAGGAAAGGAAGGAAGGAAAGGAACGAAAGAAGAAAAGAAAGAAAGAAAGAAAGAAAGATAAAGAAAGAAGATAGAATAGAAAAGAAATGAAAGGAAAGACAAGAAAAGGAAAGAAAAGAAGAAAAGGAAAGAAAGAAAGAAAGAAATGATGAAAGAAAGAGAAAGAAAGAAAAAAAGAGAGTAAAAAAAAGAAAGAAAAAGAAAAAAGAAAGAAGAAAAGAAAAGAAAAGAAAAAGAAAAAGAAAGGAGGAAAGAAAATTGAAAGAAAATAGGAAAGACAGAACGGACAAAAACGAACAACTCTCCAATCCCCCAATCCCCACACTCAAATCAAACAAACAAACAAAACAAAGAACAAGAAAAATAGAAAAAGAAAAATTAAGATAGAAAGAAGAAAGAAAGAATTGAAAAAGTATATGTGAAAGAAAGCAATTACATGTACTAAACTTCATTTTCCATCATGCTACCACTACCACCAACATCAACAACAACAATAACAACAACAGTAACAACGACAACAACTGTAACATAGACAAAAAAAAGAACACAAATTACAACTTTCACTATTTTAAACGTTTTCTCAACAATTTCTTTTGTTTGAAAAACAAAACAGAAAAAAATGCAAGTTTCATTATTTTGAAAATGATGTGTTGAATATACCTTAAATTAGAGTAGTAAAATAGAATAGAATAAAACAAAATAGATAAAACAAAACAAAATGAAAAAAATGCAAACATATTGCTTAGGACCCCTCCTAAGGTTTACAGTTATTAAACATTACGTACTCCTGTGTAAAAAATGTTTGTTGTTTTGTTTTGTTTTGGTGGGACATGGGGGGTCGAAACTGATGAAATTTTGTTTACAAGCCCATGTTAAAAGTTATGCCATACATTAAAAAGGGCATCACTGTAAAGCATAAAACTAAAACAAATTTAAAAACAGTTTTCTGCACTGTTACCAATGAAACAATCCAATATGGCCACCAAAACTAAATAATTATTTCAAACTCCTTAAACCTT
>JASPKP010001693.1:0-2500 GCA_030674155.1 Stramonita haemastoma | reverse complement strand
TTTTTAAAATCCCCGTTTTGGGTTTGAAAGGGTTGTTTTCATTATTTTTAAAATGAAGAAAAGTAACATTTGCTAAAGAAAAAAAACCATAATCAGGATTGCTAGTAAAAACCCCGGGGATTTTCCAGTTTACTTTGTTTTTCAAGTACTCGAAAACATTCAAAAAGGCAAAATAAATGACCTTTAGGTTGTTTTCTTTCTTTTTTTTTTTTTTTTTAAATTTTTTTTTCTTTTCTTTCGATGATTTTTTTTTTTTTAAACATCGAGGATAATAAAATTTTAAACAATATTTCATTTTTTTCGGGCATCCCTGTGTTTTATAAAAGTTTTGTCGGGTTTGTACCCTTTTTCCCACCCGGACACAATGGTACAAAAACCCCCACTTTTCCCAAAAAAAAGGGAGGGGTTTTGGGACGTGTGCCGCAAGATGCTGCCTCCCGGGTTGGGGACACGGGGCCGGTTTTTTTAGTTTTATGGGGGGATAATAAAATTTGACGCTGTTTTAATAGCGACAGTGCCCCAAAGTAGAAAACAGGGGTTTAAAAATTGACTGAATAAAAAATTTTCCCAGTGTTTTTTATTTTAAAATATGTATTTTTAAAAAAAAGCTAAAAAGGTAAAGTTTGTTAAACCCTTTTGGTGGACATGTTGATTTTCATATGTAAAAAATTAAAACAGAAAATTTCCCATTTGGTAAACTTTTTCACGGGTTTTTAAGGAAAAAACCGTATTGAAAAAATTTTCCCTTTTAAAGAAAATTTTGTGGAATTCCCCAGACGCCCTACATGACTTTTTGTGGGGATGTTTTTTAAACATTATCTAAAAAAAATTTAAAGGGAAAAATACAAGTTGCGCATCCCGGGCCCCAAGGGGAAAATATTCCTTTATGTGCTAAAAAATCAAAGGTCGATTGGAGTAGTATCCCTTCCCCCCCCTTTTTTCTCTCTCTCTTCTCTCTCTCCTCCCCCTCTCTACCCTTTTTCCCCTCTCCCCTCTCCCCTCTCTTTTTCTTTTTCTGTCTGTCTGTCTGTCTGTCGGGGGCTGTCGTCTCTGTTTCTTTCCTTTCCTCCTCTCTCCCTCTCCCTTTTCTCCTTCCCCCCTCTTCTTCTGCCATCAAAGGAAAATTTTTTCCTGGTTTTTTAAAATCGTGCGGGCCCCCACCCCCCCAAAAATTCCTTTTGGATGAGACTTTAAAAAACCAGGGCCCGGGCGAGAGAACCTTCCCCCACACTTTAAAATCCTGTTCGCTTTTCGTAAGAGTAGGCCATCGTGTCCCCGGGGGGAACGGGGGGGACAATTTTTAAAACAAAAAACGGGAATAACAGGGGGGCCCGGATAAAAAAGCAATGTTTGCTTATTCTTTTTTTCCCCCCGATTTTAAAAGAATAAATTCCTTCTCTCTCTCTCTCTCTCCTCTCTCTCTCTCCCCTCTCCCCTCTCTCTCTCTCTTCCCCTTCTCTTCTTTTCTCTCTCTTTTCTCTCCCCCCCCCCCACCCCTTTCCCCAATCTGATGTCCATGCCTTGTCTTGGATCAAAAAAAACCTTTTATTCATTTAACCCCTTTTTTAAACCAAAAAAAACCCAAAAACAGCAAAAGCCTGGAAAGAATTTAAAGGGCCATAGAAAAAATTTTAGTAGTCCAGGCCTTTTTAAAAAAAAAAACAACATGAACATTTTCTTCCCCAAAAAAACAATAAAAATGAAAAAAAACCAAGGCCACCCCTACATTTATATAAATTATCACAAAGCTTTACACTTTGAGTCAAAGTAAACAGATAGAAAACCCCCCAAATTTAAAATGTTTTTAAAGAAACAGGGGCCCAAAAAAAAACCCTTTTTTTTGGTTTTTTTTACAGGTAAAAACTTTGGGTAAACTTTACAACAAAAGGGCAGTCCTCATTTCATTTTCCCATTTCCAGAAATTTTCTGTTTATGTGGTATTGCCACTGTGACGCCCCCCACAAAAGGGGAGTCCATTGAAATTTGTTTTTAAATTGCAATGAAAAGCCCTATTAAAATACAAAAAAGTTTTAAAAAAACTAAAATTTTTTGAAAGCTTTAAAAAAAATTTAATAATAGGGGGGGAAGTGACAAAATGGGAAAAAATGTCAAATTTTTGTTGGAAAGGTGGACAAAAATTTGGGTTTTGGGGAATGTTAAGGGGGGGTTTTAAAGCAAAAAAGGGGAAAAAAAATTTTCGTTTTTTTCCCCATTTTTTTTAAAAGGAGAAAATTTTTTTCAATCTATCAAAATTTAAAAAATCGCCCCCCTCAACTACACTTGTCAAAAAAGGTTTCCCCGGGGGAAAAAAAGGGGGGTTTGCAAAGCGACCATTTTCCTTTTTGGGGAAAAGGGCACCTTTTCTCAACCCCCAAAAAAATTTTAAAATTTTTTTTTTTCAACTTAAAAAATTTTGAAAAAAATTCCACCAAAAAAAAATTTAAAAAAAAAATTGTGCCAACATTCTCCCCCCTAATGTGGGGTGTAGACAAAATGTGTG
>JASPKP010001692.1:20000-22500 GCA_030674155.1 Stramonita haemastoma | reverse complement strand
TCTTCAGCATTAACATCACCAGCATCATCCTCTTCAACATTTGCATCACCATCATATTCAGCATTTACATCACCAGCACCATCATCTTCAGCATTCACATCACCAGCATCATCCTCTTCAACATTTGCATCACTATCGTCTTGATGAGAGAGAGAGAGAGAGAGAGAGAGAGAGAGAGAGAGAGAGAGAGAGAGAGAGAGAGAGAGGAGAGAGAGAGAGAGAGAGAGAGAGAGAGAGAGAGAGAGAGAGAGGAGAAGAGAGAGAGAGAGAGGGAGAGAGGAGAGAGAGAGAGAGAGAGAGAGAGAGAGAGAGGCAGACAGACAGACAGACAGACAGACAGAGAGAGAGAGACAGACAGACAGACAGCAGACAGACAGATAGACACAGACAGGCAGACAGACAAGCAGAAAAACAAACATACAGATAGATAATCAAAGTCCGAAAAGAAAGAAACAGAACTGGAAAAGGATAGATTAGGGCGTTAGGGTGGGAGAAAGTAAGCCGCGAGACGTAGACAAATACAGAAGGTAACAGAGATGGGGAAAAGTGAAAGACAGACAAGAAAACAAAGAAAAAGTTAGCAATAATTGTTGTATACCTCTCACATTGATATCGAACACACAAAAAAAACATAAATTCCCAAAACAGCTTTTTTAAGAAGAGTCTGAAGTTGACATAGCAAACCGACTTTTTCCCCATATAAAAGCAAGAGCATAAAAGAAATACTTTAATTATATAAAATGATAATAAGAACAGCAACATGAACCACAGTCACAATAAGAACAGCAGAAAGCTTTCAACTTGCTTGTTGACACTGTGCTCAGTGAAGGCACTGTCTAATAATAATCTGCTTTCTACAATAACATTCCCTTTTTCCGCGTTCCACATCTATTTCTTTGAATTTTCGTCTTCTTCTTCTTCTTCTTCTTCTTCTTCTTCTCCTTCTTCTTCTTCTTCTTCTTCTTCTTCTTCTTCTTCTTCTTCTTCTTCTTCTTCTTCTTCTTCTTCCTATTGGGTATACACAATCTCACTGCCTTTTATTTGTATGCATGATGAAAGATTTTGGTTGTTGTTGTGGTGGTGGTTGTTACTGTTCTTGCAGTTCTTGTTATCCTTTTGTACAGAAAACAGTTCTTACTTTATGCTCTTGCTTTTATATGGGAATTTTTTTTACAATAGCTCAAAATTAATATCAATAGCATGTTTTAATTTGTGTTAAAAAGCATTTCTGTCTGACGAAATTGAAAAAAGTTTTTACATAGATTCAAACACACTAATAACATTCAGAACTACCCCACCCCCTGTCGAATGTGATGCTTCTAACAATACCTTAAGCCTGTGTAAAGGTAAAAAAGGTAGAGGTGTCCCTTGACCTATGTGGGTCATAGGGGAGCGAGGCATCAGAGACCTCAGCTTTTCTCAGGCCACCAGCATACTGAGGGCGGCGCCCATCTCCTCTCCCTTGCTGCGTTTATCTTTCCTGACCCTGAAGAGGGAATGTTCCCATTTACAGCTGGGTGAACTGGGGGACTGCACTGAAACCAAGTCTTGCAAACGATCACCCATATTTTTAGTAACCGCGTTCAATGCTGCTTAGGGAAAATCGAGTGCTCTGACCACTGAGCTATCCCGTTCCCAGGCTGTGTCTATGCAAGTTAACTACTGCACAAAGTATGTGCCTCATGCAACACTGCGACAAAGAGAAACACAGAAAGACAGATCGAAAGACAGACGAATGGATAGAGAGACAGACAGAGATAAATGAAAGTAAAAAAAAAAAAAAAGAAGAAGCAAAGAACGAGGAAAATATGGGAAAGAGTGAAAGGGACAAAGAGACAGAGACACAGAGGGAGGGGTAGAGATTTCAGACGGGGGGGGGGGGGGGGAGAGAGACAGAGAGAGATTTAAATATAGAAATTCTATTATGTGTGTGGGTGGGGAGGAGGGTGTATGCATACAATAAACCACACGTTTGTGTTTGCAAACATATGTGTGTGTGTGTGTGTGAGAGAGAGAGCTATAAATCTGTGTGCGAGCATGCTTCCATGTATGCATACGTGTTCATGCAAATATAAACATGCATAACACTTAACATCCAAACATGCTCAAACATCGAAAATAATAATATATAATCATAACCTTCTGTAATCTTACAAAACTGTTTCCTTTTTTTTTTTTTACCCCCCACAGATCAAGCCCAATCAGAACAAATCACACAGGTTGAGAAAAAAAAAAAAAAAAAGATACCCCTGAAATCAGTAAGTAGTCTCCCCTCCTCTCCCAGCATGCACTTCACCTCTTGTATCCGTTCCTCTTCTTTCTGAGCCATGGTAACCATTGCCTGACGTGACGTCACAGCTGTCTTCCTGTACAGAAGCGAGCAGGTTGTGTGGGTGGGGGTAGAACAAGGAACCCTGGTTTTGCTGAGAAAGAGAAAAAACGAGGAAAGAGTTCCCTGGTGATTACGTCAAATATCCAGATTCTCTCTAAGGCTTTTTGT